>VYZM01003660.1:3493704-3547157 GCA_013398915.1 Dromas ardeola
AGTCAAACAGCTTTATCTTGGGGTCCTGTCTGCAGTGTACAATTTTTTTAAAAACCAATTAGATTTCAAAGTAATTGTAATACTTTGCTCTAATTGGGAATGATCCAAGGATTAGAAAATCGCAGTGAGCCAGACATCTCAGTTGCTTTTCTATGGTACATCATAAAAGCATAAATCATGGTAGGTTTAGTCTGTTTTCCCATGACTCAGCTGTATTTGTGGCCACATTTTAGTTGCCAGCAGGCTTACAATTTTGAATGCGTATTAAAAAAAAAAAAAAATAAATAAAAAATTGTAAGATTCTTTAAGAGAATTTTACTTTTTTCAATCTGATTTTTGTATGACGATAAATAGCTGAAAAACATCATGCACAGTCAAGGGGAAAGTTCCTTTTCCATCGTGGAGAAGAACACTAAGAGGTGTATAAAATTGCAACTGATGAGTCAATTGTGTAGAAAAAGCAGTGGTCCAGCACCAGTAATTTTTCATTTTTTCAATCCAGATTTGGACTCCTTACATATACTCTCACTGGAAGGGTTTGGTAACTAACTAAAAAAAAATAATCCTAGTGCTTAGAAAAATCAATGTGAAAAGTTACTCATAGCAGAAGGATGCGTTGGGTTTGAGGTTCTTCTCTATGGCTGTCTCTGCTGGGGAGCTCTGTTTTTTGATTGAGCTTTGTTTATATTTTTCTGGCTGAGCAGGGCAGCACTACATCAGACCTACTTACATTTGAATTTAAAAGTTTCAGAGCAGTGCAAAAGAACTTTCTCATAAATGCGTGTGTGTGTCAGGGGGGAGGGGGGAGTGTATGTTGCTATAACAATCCTGCTTTTAATTGTATATGGCGCATAAGGAGCTCTGTACTTGTAAAAGCACAGGTGAGTGCATGGATCCAGTTTAAGCCTGAAGGCAGATCTTGCGCTACTCTGGTGCAGTGCTGCGCTGAATCCCATCTTTCTGGAAGTGCATCTTACTATCTTCAGTAAAGCTATATGTGTACAGAAACCATCTGTAGCGCTTCAGGTCAGTAGAGTTGTACCAACCTGCTTTTATTCTAGTCTGGCACTGTCTGTACTTTTCAAGGCTGAGATCAGAGGTTTTGCCCAGGATAATGCTTTTTCAGCGCACGGGGTTAGGCAGGACTCCTTAGGCACAGGCTTATTAGTGGTACAATTTAATGATACTGGGATGTTCTTTGAAGGGATTTTGTCTTATACCAAATATATGCATCAAGTTGATGGTAAGATCTCTTTTAGCAACTGAAATTGCCAGAATAAAAGAAAAAAATACATGAAGAAAACGCCCAACCATTATTGGCATAGAAACATGCCAAGTACCAAAGCCAGTTCCTCCCACCATGCGATGGCCTTGGTAAACGTATTACATTGCGTGCCCACTTTACTGTCACTTATTTATAATGACAGATTCGTTTTAGCAAGGTGTTTTTAGCTTGTTAAAAGTGCATTAGTTAGTCTGCAGCCAGCAGTAATACTTGGACAGTGACCCATGCCCGCCCCAATAAACTGCTCATGAGACAGCAGTCTTTGGTGTAGGCCTCTGTGCATGGTTGTGCTGAGCTCATTAAGACGTCTTCACCTCCTAGAAGGTATCAGCTATATTAAGTACCGAGTTCTGGCAATAAAAGCAAATGCAGCATGGCGTGGAAATACATTAACATCCCCTGGTTCACCGTAGCATCGTGTTTTCAGGGAAACAAACAAAGGCGATATAATAAACTGAGCTGGCATCAGCCCAGTTACTCTCAGCGAGCTGTAATGGCTTTCACAGGGTTCAGGGTTGGTCCTTCTGCATCATTAATATTCCTCTAGAGGCGTGCAGGATCTTTGTTGTTGAAATAAGGAGTGAATAAAATAAAAATTGGAAATCCTTGAAGGCTGTACAAGACCTTATGCTGGTGTATTGCTGAGAGATGTTTAACAAAATAAGAAGTTCGTAAGCAGTGCAGATGTATCATCTGGTAGCGATTAGGGCCTCCTCCAGCCACCCACAGCACAGCCTGTCACTGATGCCACTGCAGTGCTTACCGTGTTGCCACTACCTGTTACTATTGACTATTCAGACTTGAGTTGAAATCAGTCTCTCTTGCATGTCTGCTTTGCTCAGTGCTGAAGCTCTGAGTGCTTGGCACGTCTCACTAATAAACTGAATAACAGCAGTTGTACATGGCCAAAACATCTCAAAATAATAGTTCTCTATCTCATGTTTTGCCAGACAAATGGAATGGTATATGGAAAAATCAGGAAGAGTGTGGCTTGTGCAAACTAATGATTTCTCCTTAATCTCCATGGCACCATCCGTTGCCACCTGGATAGCGGATTTCATCCTCCACAGCAGCTTTGGCAATCACTGGCTGCTCTTTAGCTGGTGTTGGAAAAGATTTTAGATATATGTAGAGTCTGCTTCCAGTTTCAGCTTCATGAATCCTTTGTCTATGGAGCTCAAGTGCTCAATTTGATGTTTTTGAAGTTTGGTTTGTAAATCCTCTACTGGTAGCTGGGTTTTTTCTTATTTATTTTCTGTCTCTCATCCTCTGGGGAGCTTTTGCAAGGCTGTTTTAGCAAGGATGGTATGAGGCTGATTGTGAAGTGCAGCTAATTCTGGCATCTTTCAAATATCAAAACAACACATTTTGGTTTTACACTAATGTGCTAAGGTCAAATTTACCTTTCTATTTTAGTAGATAAGCATTTCATCTTTGTTAATATCTACAACTTAAAAGCTGAAGGAAGGAAGAAAACAGAATTTTTAATAGTGATATGTTGATGTTTCAGCTTACTCCTGTGAGGAAATCTTCTAAATACAAATCTAAAATGACAGTATAGCATTCTGGTATATGCCAGCTCATTTTGAGTGCTATGTATGGAGATAAGTATGCTGCTTTCTGGCCCTGGTACTGTAAAAGGACTGTCCAGTGCTTCTCTTGGAGGTGTTCTTAGCTCTGTGCTTACTCTTATTTCAGGATTGTTGTCTCCAAACTGATTATTGAGATTGGAGTCTAATATCCATTGGACACTCCTGAAAAATAGCTTTTTCATATTGCTGACTCAGTTGGCATTATTCCCCCAGTATCATTGTATCTTATTTACTTTATGTGTGCATCTGTTTAGATCTCATACTCCCTCAGGGCATACAAGATCACTAATCTGAGTCCTCAGTTTTAGCTCACTACTTTCTTATTCTTGCAGTTTGATGAGCAGTATAAATAGCATTGTTGCTTGAGCACTAATGTACAATTTAAAAACAATAAATACCCCATTTGCTGAAGGCTAATGGTCTATTTATTTTTGTGCTGTAATATCATCTGTTACTTCTGTGAAGAATTTGTCTTCTGAGGAGGTGATTCTGTGATCTTTGCTTTACCATGCAAACTCTTGAAAATTGATGCAATTTCAGTTCTTCCAACTCCTTTTTGGCAGCCTCAACTGTTTGTCTTTCCATGGATTTAGTCTGATTGCCAGAGTGCTACTGCATGCCAGGGCAACCACTCACCCCGGGGCAATGCTTTGAGTGGTGGAAACATGGTAAAACCTGACTCCGGCTCTGGAGGAATTGGTGCTAGGGCTGCCTGGACCCCGCTTAAGTGGAGGTTGTCTTAAGATGAAGGGTAACTCCATCCTTTGGTTACATCGTCAGGTTTAAGCCTGGGGACACACAGGCTTTGCCTTATATTCAGCATAGCTTGATTTAGTGTTGTGTTACCTCCAACATGTAAATCAATGCTGTCCATCCATGTGAACTGTAGTCCTTAAGTCTGGCATTTATTTTTGTTCTACTTATTATTTAAGAGATAATTCACTTACGAAGAGCGTGGTGGTTCTTTTCAGTCTTGCATTACCTTGAATCTCTTCCATGTTTCTACTTTCTTTTTGTATTCTGTAACACAGGAGAAATATCTCTTACTGTTCTTTCATATTTAAGTGGAATGCAGTGGTCCTTGAGTCTCATTGTTTGTTTTTCTAATGTGAGTCAACTGGAAACTTTTTGCTGTTTTAACAGAATTTTCACCTCAGAATAGCTTGTAATGGGCTCTATTTCAGCCATGTCATTAAAAAAAAAGCTATACAGCTGCAAATGTTATTCTTTAATGACTTAGCCATGAAGGGTCTGTAGAAAGGTTGGTTAGGTGCAGCCATAAAAATGTGACCAGCATATTGCAATATTAGCTTTTGCATAAAATAACAACCACTTTCACACCCTTCACAGAGACTTTAAAATATATAGATTGTCACATGCTAAGGCCACTCTGAAAAGTTCCAGGGATTGAGAGAGAATAAAAAAGGTTTTAGCCCCATCTTTAATAAGGATTCTCAGCTTCAATCTGTGAAGCATGTTGTAGCATGAACAGAAAATAAGAAATGTAAATAGGTGCAATAAAATAACCTTTGCTTGTTTTTAAAATGCAAGGTGGCACATGAAGAATATAGATCTATCTAGAAGGGAAATTTTTAAGATTAAAAATACATGATATTTTATTGTTTCCAGGATTGTCTCTGTTCAGTAGTGAGGGGGAAAGTTCTTTATTTTTTTTTTTATTTTTTAAACAGTAAGGTGAAATAAAGAGTATCACCAGCTTTTCTGGTGAGTAGTGGTATAATCAGTTTATCAGCCCATCAGCACTTGATAAATATCTATTGCAGAAGATCTACATATATGAAAATAATCTCATATTAACAAAACATACCTGTATAACCTCTGTGGAGTTTTGTCTGTTAATAGATGTCATGGATATCACATAGTAGATGCATCTAGAAGATACAGCATTTTAACTTCTCTTAAAGGTGATGATTCAGATAAAGATCTACATATATATGCACACATGCACAGACGTGCATACAAAAAAATCTCTCCTGTAGTGGTAGGTTATTCTCAAGAGGTTTATAATGGCACCACCAGTAAAGTACATAGTGAACATTGTGGGGAAAGAAACAAAAGATGCTTTGAACGGTATGTTAGCATAGTCCTAATAGAACACCAACAAGAAATCATGATGTGAAACCTGTGATGTTGCTGCATGGGGGAGTTAGAGAAGCTGAGCTACCACTGAGGTTAGAACAGTTTCTGAGCTTGAATCAGCAGACTAATAGCTTTGAGAACGGCTGTATCTCTTGGTGACCAGTTATTTTGCAAGTTAGTCACAATCACATAATTGTTTGAACAAATTAAATATTTGGGGATTTTAAAAAAAGGTAATATTTGATTGCCTGTACCCATACCCTGAGTCAGCGGCATAACTATCAAGAGAGCACTGAAGTCTATGAACCAAGACAGGGAAGAGCAGGAGTGAAAACGCTGTCTTGGCTAGACAAATGGGGACTACTTCCATTCCTTGTACAAATGTACCTTGCTCCAATGCTGTCGCTGTAAGCAGTACTATACTCTTTAAGGCAGGTGGGTTGTTTGTTGTGTTTTTTTCCTTGAAAATTTAATAAGCAGAATTAGTAAAACAGTTGGCCAGTGTTTTTTACAGTAAGTGTTTTTATTTCACACTTCAAATTAAAACGTTACAGTGATACTTACCTTATAAAATGGCCTGCAAAATAGTATTCAAAATGTTCTAAACATATAGAGGATAAGAACAAAGTATATTGAATGTCAGCAATAGTGGGCAGAAGTATAACCTATGGTGACTTCATATTTGGCAGGTATCTATCCCATCTATATTTGTTTATGGGTTTACATAAACATGGTGGGTTTCTTTCTCTGGATTTCAAATCTGTGTTGATTCTGGATCAGCAGTTTGTTAGATGATGGCTTTGCAAAAACTGCCAGGCTTCTCATGTTGATGACAGAATGATATGATAATTAAACTATTGATCATATTAGGAATTCAGTCACAATTTAATTAACTTTATTCACTAATATTCCAGTCAACATATTTCAAAGAATCATAGAATGGTGAGAGTTGGAAGGGATCTTAAAGATCCCCTAGTTCCACCCCCCCTGCCCCGGGCAGGGACCCCTCCCACCAGCCCAGGTTGCTCCAAGCCCCGTCCAGCCTGGCCTTGAACCCCTCCAGGGATGGGGCAGCCACAGCTTCTCTGGGCAACCTGGGCCAGGGGCTCACCACTCTCACAGGAAAGAATTTCTTCCTAATACCTAATCTAACTCTCCCCTCTTTCAGTTTAAAACTGTTACCCCTTGTCCTTTTACTACACTCCCTGATAAAGAGTCCCTCTATGCCTTTCCTGTAGGCCCTGTTTAAGTACTGAAAGACTTAGGTCTTCTGTTAGACTGCTATAAGAGCTTTCTCTTCTCCAGGCTGAACAACCCCAACTCTCTCAGCCTGTCCTCATAGGAGAGGTGCTCCAGCCCTCTGATCGTCTTTATGGCCCTCCTCTGGACTAGCTTCAACAGGTCTATGCCCTCCTTATGTTGGGGGCCCCAGAGCTGGATGCAGCACTTCAGGTGGGGTCACATGAGAGCGGAGTAGAGGGGCAGAATCACCTCCCTCGACCTGCTGGCCACGCTTCTTTTGATACAGCCCAGGATGCGGGTGGCTTTCTGAGCTGCAACCACATGTTGCCGGCTCATGTTGAGCTTCTCATGCATCAACACCCCCAAGTCCTTCTCCTCAGGGCTGCTCTCAAGCCGTTCGCTGCCCAGACTGGATTTGTGCTTGGGATTGCCCCAAGCCACATGCAGGACCTTGCAGTTGGCCTGGTTGAACTTCATGAGGTTCACACAGGCCCACCTCTCAAGCCTGTCCAGGTCCCTCTGGATGGCATCCCTTCCCTCCAAGCGTGTTGACCGCAGCACGCAGCTTGCTGTCATCAGCAAACTTGCTGAGGGCGCATTCAGTCCCACTGTCCACGTCACTGACAAAGAGGTGAAATAGTACTGGTTCCAGTACCGACTCTCAATGAATGCCATTTCTTTCTCTCTTGTAATCGTTATGTACTTCAAGATTGATGTGACAGTTCTTGGGATTCAGGGTTCTTAAAACTGTCAGCTAAGAACCACTACTTTAATTAGATGGTTGGAAAACAGTTGCAGTTCGGAATAGGTAAGAAGTAAATTAATCTGCCTCCTAACTTGGACAACTCCTTCCTTTATGTATCAGGCAAAAGGTGTCTCACAACCTGAGGTGACCTACATTATATATTGTGCAAGATATATTGAAAGAGTTGAAAAAACTTTTTTATTTCATGATGCATGATGGGTTAATATGGTATAGAGGATGAGGATAAGGACCACTTAATAATAATGATTAATGATAGTGATTTAATGATAATGGTTATTACTGGTGCACTTAAATTGCTAATGAAGCAGGAGTCACACTCTTAAGCTTTCCTAAGCTTTTTAGGAAGTCTTTTATTTACAAGGTAGCAAATACAGATGCATGCATACTGATTGTGGCAGCATAAAATTATTAGAAGAAGCTTTTGCAGTATTTGTAGTGGCCTGCAGGCAAACTAATTCAAAACGATGCAAGACTTATGACACGGTCATTTGCCAAAAGAGAAAAATGTGAAGATGAGTTCTCATTTTTAAAACCTACACAAGAAAAGTATGTGATGGATTTGAGCTTAGGAACGGCAGGGGAAGAGGAGGCTGAAGCTTTGATGGTGTCCCTTTAATCTGACTGGGGGGGTCTTTGTGGTTGTCTGAGCATTAGGAGTGTTAGAGCAGTGCTGTACAGAGCTTATTCAATTGGCTTATTGGTACGGTTGTATATTTATCTTAATTTCCTCTTACATATGACAGCAAAGGACTTCTTTCCGCAGCACACCAGACTGAGACAGTAATGTACTTACACCTGTGTATCTCAGATAGACAGAATCTATAAGAACATATTTCAGAAAGAAAGCAAGAAGATTGTAGTTATTTATGGCATAGCTCAGTGATCATAACAACATTGGGCTTTCTTTAAAGGCTTCTCTAAAACCTTAAATATTTTCAATGTAAAATATAGTTTTGCTCTTTGTTTACTTTTTTAATTGCATTTTTCACACTAAACCTCTTAAATTCCCTTTCCATCTTTCTTCAGTGAAGTATCACAAATAAAGTTGAAGACTTAATCTACAAATCCCTTTGTCATGTCCTATAATAAAAAGATGAGCAGAAGGTAGTTAAAGCTATTTATCACAGCATACTTGGCAAGTCTGGGATACGTTAAGTTAGATAAATTGGCAACTACCTGTTCTTCATTCTTTATCTTAAAAGACAGAACTAAAACCAAATGAAGCATAGAGCCTTCTTGCTTTAGGAAGATACTGGAGGTTACTACTGTATTTTTTTATTTATTAAACTCAGAAACTGTTAAAGAGAACTTAGGACACGATGCCTTTGCTTCTGTTAAAAATGATCTTCTGTATTGTACCTTTATTTAACAAGTATAATTTGCCTTTCAAAGTGATTTTATTTTTTTTTTTTTTAAAGTATGTCTGTCAGGAAATTATTGTGTATACCTGGTCATTTCAACCACTTACAGTGCATGCTAAATACACTTAATAAGCATTTCATTTAGCATTAATGGGATAATTATTGTATGTGAAATACTGATTTATGATAAAAGACACATTTACTGGGATCTGACATTTGTTCGATTCATTACTCATGTTAGGTAGCAATTAAACTTTACAAGGTTATTTTAAATTGATCGGTACAGGATTTTTGTAACAATAGATACTATAATACATGTGCAGTGATACATCATCTACAGTTACAGTGCTGTGTTACCCAAACATTAATTTTAATTCATGTCTAGACATTCAGCTGCTAATTATAGCTACTCATTGTTTACAATAAGTTGTAGCACAGAAGGCAGACTATTGTTAGTAGGTATAATGGATATTTTGTCCAAGAAAAGTTTTGAACTAAATCCTGTTGAAAGCAGTGATGTGGTCCTTTTGGATCTCTTAATTATGTAGCAAACTGCACACAAAAGCTATGTGGTAGAATGGAAAATCTATCAGAAGTTTTGTTTCTCTGAACGACTGTGCAGACAGACGTAAAGCCTGCTGCTGTTCCTGAAAGGCACTTCTAGCACCTCCAGCTTTACTCTTCTGTTTCCTTAAACTCCTACACTTTTTGGAAGATCCTTGGGGAGTTACTGTTTCATTCTAAAATTCCTGTTAAATGATGTATGAAGTCCTTCTCTGTCCCATGAAAAGTCAGAGAAAATGAACACTAAGTTTCACTTTAAGAATAAGGGTGTGTTAGACAAGAAGCCGACCTTCGCGTCGATCACTGCCTTTGAATAGTGAAAGTTCTCCACGTTCCTGTGGAGAAGAGCAATACTGCACTGGGAGAGGGATATTGAGCTCAGACAAGGGAGGCAAATGAGCAATTGTGTAGCTTGTATGGGACTCCCGAGCTGCCTCGATAGCTTCTGCCGTGATTTCATGTCAGCGAGCTCCCTGCAGCTCTTGAACATCTCGAAGGGAATGGGCGGCGTCGGGCTCCCTACCGCCACTGACTGCCCCGGCCAATACTTGCTCTTCCAACCAACGGCGACAACAGTTGGTCCTGAGTAGCTGAGGAGCCAAATACTAAAACTCTTCCCCTTTTGGCTTGTTGCTTGCTATTTCTTTTCTTTCATGTGCTTAGTAGCTGTTGAAATTCCACTGCTGCATAGTGGTTTTTTTTTTTTTTCTTCCCCCCCTTCAAAAAAATAAAAGGGAGGTATAAAAAGAGCAGGATGCTGAACTGAAATGGGAGGATACTCTGGTGACTAGAAAAGAGAAAAAAAGAGACCTATCTTTGAGAGGGAGTTGAAAGAAAAAAGATCTTCAGTCCAGCATTAAGTTAGGGCTGTGAATTTAGAAGACTGCTATTTCCAAGGCTTTTAAGTCTGTTTTCTACCAAAGATGCCTTCCTTCTACCAAGATAATTGCTCTTTATTAGAGAGAAAAAGCACAAGCAGGATTTGCAGTATTTGGTTGAGGAACCAAAAATATGTATTTCTGGGAAATGGTGTGGATAACCTTTAGTTAGCTGGCAGCTCTCGTATCTAAAGGAAGTCTCTTTTACATACAGATTTTTAAGTTGGTGTTATCCTGATTAATAGCAATGGTATGAGGCTACAAATCATTGAAGGGTTGAGGAAAATAGAAATAATTGGCAGGTTTTTTTAATACTGTGTTTTGATTTAAAAAGGGGGAAAAGTCCCAACCTTTCTTTGGGCAATAAATTGGAGGAAGATGCTCACATGTCAGCCCCTAAGTCTATAGAGAAGAACAGCAAAGTACACGTGTTTGTTAGAAGTGGGTCTGGTAGAGCATCTTAGTGTAAAGTGCACAAATTAATTCTGTATGTGAAAAGGGAGGATTGGGAATGAGAGTTATTGTCACTGGATTTTGATTTTTGGTGGTGAAACTTGGATTTTGAGATCAATTCCTTTGATCACAATGCATTTTCAGTTGTCCTGTTAGAATAATTAACAAAATACATAGGGCTAGTTTCTTACAGATAGTATGAACTCTTTACAGTTACTGTGGCTGACCCTTCATATTGCTGCGGGTTTTTAGTAGCATTTGCCGTAACACTTGGTTGTAATTTGTTGTAATCGTGATGGTATCTAATAGATTAAGATAAAAAAACAAACCACAAAAAGGTAAATGTGCGTTTAACTCTATGCACTATACTTGCCATGATACTTAGAGCGCGAATATTTACAAATTCTAAGCATTCGAAGGGTTTTTGTTTGGTTGGGGTTTTTTTAAGTGATCATTTTCTTGATGCAGGGAAAGAGTGTATGCCCATGGTTTAGCGTGTTGTGGTATGCTGACTTTCTTGTATTATTAGAAGTTATTTGTCTTCTAAAATTTCCCAGGGAAAAAAAAAAAATGTTTTGTCAAAGTCAGGTGAGTTCATACAACTATATGTATTAGAAAACTCCATCTTTTCAAGCCCTTGGAAATTGGAAAAAATTCTTGTAGAGAAGAACTCTCATCTCTTGCTCTGATTTATGTAACGTATAAAGTGTATCTATTCTTTCAAAACTTCCAATTAAATAGATTCTGACTCATTGTTACACTATTCCAAGGAGGAAAAAATTGAAATCCTATGAAAAAAGAAGAAAACCTTTTTTAAAAAGGGACTTCTTACTGCTCTTAGAATTGGCAAGTTGGATTTTATGTAACAGCCAGTGACTGATACATCAGTTCAGAAATTAAAGCTCCTCTGTAGTTTTGAAATGTGTCATCAACTTCCCCAAACTTCCCCATCACTTCTGGTTTCATGTTCTTGTGATTCCAGAAAGAAATGAAACAAAAAAAAAAAAATCGCAAGAAGAGCACTGTAAATAATCTTATTTTTGGTTTTATCTCTCATGTAAACAGACAACCTAAATCAGTTGTGTTGATTTAAAAAAAACAACCAACAACAAAAAAAAACCCAAAACACCGCTGTTAGCTTTTAATTTTTTGTCCTTTTTTAATGTTTAATGCTGAAAATTGCTTAATGTTACTTGAAAGTAAAAAGACAGAACACTTTGGATACAGCAAGATGAAACATCTCCAGTTTTAGGACTTTTGGGGGGACCTGCCCCCCTTGAACTTGTGCATCAGGTTCTACCTGGTGTTAACTCCAGGCTGTGATTTTTCTTTTTTCCAAATCTTTTTTTTGCCTGAAACTCCTTTCAGTTATCCAAATAGAACTTGTTTTCATCGTTATTTTTGTCCCAGCAATATATTCCTCAGAAGACCAAGTATTTGCAGGGTTTGTGCTGCATAAGATTGGACATAGGTGCCTGCCCTATGCCACAAAAACCAAAAATGAGTGTATGTGGTCAGTATCCTGAGCCCATATACTATTACAGTAGTAGATATTCTTAATATAAAGCTAAATCTAATTATGAACGTGTTTGATAAACAAAATGGAAAAACAGAGCTGAGGAACCAGAGTAAAAAAGGACAGGTACCGGCTTTTGGATTTTTTTTCAGGTTTTCAGTACTTTGAGTAACTCTACACGTATAGCATGTTTCAGTGGAATTAAAAGCAGCATTTCCTCCCTTATTTTCATCTTTTTAGCTTTCAAATTTTAGCTTATATGTCTGTATAACTTCCTAACATAATATACTAGAATGAATTTTTGTGGCTATAGCATATTTGATTGCATAGATACTTTTGGAATAATTAGACTCTTTAAACAATTTTTAAAAATGAAACATTAGTGAAATTAAAAAAAGGCATAATTCTGATTTTTCTATTAGTCAATTGATTTGTTTAACTAAGTGGAGAGAAATAAAATGCCCCAAAGTATGCCTTTTACAGAGGATTACTGCCATAGTGTTATTTAATTTTGTGTGTTTGCATGTATCCTGTTGAAATTGCCTGTATGCTTGCTTTCTTTATTCCTGTTCATACATAAAGAATCTTATTAGCACATCAGTAATTTGCAATCTAAATTCCCTTGAGGGACTGTATTTCTCCTGCACTTTTTATGCAGATCTCTTAGGTGTCGGTGTTCAAAGTATAATGAAGAAACCTCAGGTTCACAAAAGAGATTCTCCTGTATCATCAAGGCACTCATTCTTTTTATACTGAAGAAATGCAAAGGCTAATGTAATTGAAAAAGAAAGTTATTGCAAAAATTGCTTTCTCTCACAAACTGGTGTCCTTGCTCCAGAAGTAATACCAGATTGAAATGGGAAAAGCAAAGTTTTACTTGCAGCACTAGGCCATAACGGGTCATGGGATCTAAGTGTCTTTACAGGTTTGCGTTCTCTAACTTTACCTTCACGTTTTTAGCACCTCTCTCTTTCTTATGCTGTTCCTTATAAGAGATAAGTTCCTTATCTCTCTGGTTATAAAAGGGAGCAGTGGGGAGAGCATTACCTCCAGAGCTCTTTGCCTTTTTTCTTACCAGGATTATCGCTTGAGCTGCTCCTCTGCTTCTAGTGGAGACTGTCCTACCGCCTGAGGCACTTGCCCAAGTAACCAGGATTCACTTTTTATGTTGTGTACAGGTTAACAATTCAAACTGGCAGTGAAATTCTCTGACTATTTCATGCTTGGCATGCTGTGCTTCACGGTGTCATCCGCAGCACAGACTCCTCATGTACCGCGTGGTGTTCGGTGGGAATGCGCTGTGGCCGAGCAGGACATTTACATGGCCATTTTCTTGTCTGCTTGGGCTGCCAGGCACCGGAACAATTAAAGGCTACATCCACAGAGTGAAGACAGACGCCTGTCACTTAAGAAGTGTAAGTCCAGGCTTTAGATCTTCAACAAGCAGCTCAGCTGCCACTCAAACTGGCAGTTTCCACCAGCCACTTAATGCTTTCCAAGGAATCATGCTCTGCTATGCAGAGTGTGCATGACGGATTGGGTTATGTAGGAAATCCTGGTGGCAGCTGTAGATTAAGTATTTGGCATTCATTGGAGCGGGACTGTGAGTGAAGCTGTTGTCATTAGCTGAATGTCCTGACTGGCTGATCTTGAATATGATTTTTTGACTCAAAATGCTCTTTTGATGCTGACCCAATGAATATTCTATATGTAAAATGGAGTGGTGCCAGCAAGCAGAATGAGATTGCCTGCTGCACCTTGCTCAAAGATGCTGTGTAGGGCGGCGTGTGGAGTAGGAGAAGCCGGAGATGCACGTTTAGACCCTTCTGATGGGGTCTGGGACAGTTTTTTGAAAGACAAGCTATTGCGGAGGGGTGGTGTTAGGGCACTAAATTGTGATTGAAAGCGTTACATGCTTTCATCTTAATCCCACAAAGGACTGTATTTCATATCTGCTTTTTTGTGTTTTAATTAAAGTCATGGAAAGATGAAAACTATAAGATCTTTTTAATCATAAATGGCCTTTCACCTGCTTAAGCACCTCACTTCACTTTCTGCTATTCTTCTTTTAGGCTACGACAGACTTAGCATCTTTTAACTTAAACTAAGGTATCTCTTGATCCTGCCTTCCCCTTCATCCTGCCCTGCCGGCATAAGGGAATGGGAGTCGACCAAAGGGAGACTTGAAATTCAGTTTCCCAAGCATCACTTGGGCAGCCAAGCCGCTGCTTGGGCCGGCGAGGCAGAGCCCCGTGGAGGCTGCTGTGTGCTGCAGACCCCGACAGCATCTCTGCTGGGGGCCATTGCTGATGGTCACCATTTCTCAGCAGCTGCCATGCCTGCAGCCTCCGAGCCTGAAAGCCCAAGTCCTGCTCTCCTAATGACTGTGGGTGATAGAGTCACAGAATGGCTCGGGTTGGAAGGGACCTTAAAGATCATCTAGTTCCAACCCCCTGCCCTGGGCAGGGACACCTCCCACCAGACCAGGCTGCTCAAAGCCCCATCCAGCCTGGTCTTGAACACCTCCAGGGATGGTGATAAAATTTGGAAAAAGATGGAGATAAAATATTGCAGGTTCCACTCCCTGTTCTTTCTTAGCTGCTGTCCAGAGAGGCCTGGGAAAGCTTTAATGGTACTTGAAAATACTGGCTGTTAAGAGGCAAAGTAAAGCAAGGAAAGCAGTGGAATAGCAATAGGAAGGCTGAGGCTGCATTCAAATACAGAGATTTGGTATGCTGCACATTAGGAACAGCCATCCTTGTGCTGGAATGTATTCAGAATTTGTGATTCACTGGGGAGCAAGACCTCGGAGACAGTGGTGGAAGTATGAAGAAGGGCTTGAAATCTTTAGTGATTTTGTTGTTTCCAGAAAAAGCTTATGTCTGCCTTTTTGCACTGGTGACAAGGAAGGGAGAATGGAGTGTGCTGCGTTAGTGAGGGCTAGCAACGTGCCGATTTGTTCAAGAGCCTTCCCAACCTGGTGCCAGTTGGCAAACTGGGCCTGTGTTCAAGCATCAGTCAAGAGATTAGGGGATGAAATTGTTTTGCAAACAGTGTCTCTCCATGTGATTTTAATGATAAGTCTGCAACATCTGGCTGTGTCTGGCTGTGGCTTTGGAATCAGAGCTCATACATTTGCATGCTCTGGTCCCTCCAGAAATTATTACGCTCTTGGAGGGTGAACACTGGACTTTGTATAAACACCACATCCATGGTTTATAATATCGCTTCTTTTGATTGTTTCTTAGCAGCCCAAAACAGATACTTTGAAATCACTTAGGAACGTGTTAATTTTAAAAGATTTTTTCTGAAAATTTCTCTATTTAATTGTCCCTGAGGTTGGTTATTTTGTTCTTGTTGTTTTCCACTCCTTCGTAAGTTTCTTACTGTTGTTTCAACCAGTTCTGTTCCACCAGAACATGGGGCACTGCAGCCTTTTCTGTGCAAACCCAAGATGCCAGGGACCATGATGCATAGACCTAACCTGAAATAACGGACACAGAAGTTTGCAGCTGGTATATACTGAGCTTCAAAACTACCAATTCTGATAGAATTGAGCTGTTTCTGTCAAAAAGACTTAGAATATACATCTAGTTTTCATGTTGAATTAGTAGTGAAATATTAATATTTTTTTTTAGTGTTACATTTTGGAGGTGATTTCATTATCTCAGTGTCACCATTAAGGATAATAACTGGAGGATGGGAATAGAAGTAGTTGTAATTGTCTAAGAATAAACAGAGACAGAAAAAAGGAAGCAAATACAGATAAAATATCCTAATGTTTTAGAACCTAAGTAAACAGCAGTATTATTGAATGCACTGAATGAAATCACTGAAATTTATATGTAGCATGGGTGCATGTAGTATTTTATTTATAGGATATTTAAAAAAATATTTGCAAAAATGTTAAACTTTTTGATTTGATGTAGTGGTTAAATGAGTAAGATGTGCAGGATCTGCCTTAGGCAATTGAGTGGAGATACATTTATACTTACCAACAAAATGCTTTTATATGAACTCCCTTTAACTTTCAGTGATGGTTCTGAGATGTAGTTTCCATGGAAAAACAGTATGCTATTGCTGATACCTAATGAAATGCAGGGAAATGTTCTTTTTTGTCCTGGAGTTTTATTATCAATAGCACATTAGTTTGTGTGGTGATGTAGCATGGGATATCAGAGCCTGCGACAGCTTGCCTCCACTGCTGTCCCATCCTGTCCCTCCGCTTGCCAGGA
Organism: Dromas ardeola; assembly: GCA_013398915.1. NCBI lineage: Eukaryota > Metazoa > Chordata > Aves > Charadriiformes > Dromadidae > Dromas > Dromas ardeola. The sequence goes on from VYZM01003660.1 coordinate 3,509,697, forward strand.
CACTGCATGCACCCACTAATTATTTTGAACTCATCCCAATGCCTAACAAATGGCTCCATGAGAAAATTTAGCTTGCTGAATTGCGAGTAATTTTTTTTCTTTTTAAAAATGGGTATTTACCTATGGGGATTGCGAGTCAACTGATTCAGTGGAAGATCTGTCAAGTGCCGGTGTCTTGGAGGAAGGGAGGAGATAGAACCCTGAGGCCAGAGCAGCAAAGGGAAGAGGAGATGGGCAGCGGGAGGCTGCCCTCCTCCTGGCAGCACTGAGCTATGTCCTGTGAAAAAGCAGGCTCTGACCCTCTTAAACTCCATGTCCACGCTAAGGGAACAGAGACCACAAACTGGTTTCATTTCCTTTATCTTGTGAGTGAAAGAGATGGGAGTGTGAATGGAGAAAGATACGTAATTTCTTCAGGGAAGCCAGCTCCCACAAGTGTGTGCATACTGGGGTGGTGGGCACAGCACTGTGAACATAGCTATTCTGCCCCATGCATGATCCGAGCTGACAGGTCTCTGCACGGTGATCCACTTTGTGTGGCTTTACCAGCAGAGTCTCTGGTAGTTGAGAACTCCTTGCAGAGGATTGACTCTGTATGGGTGACAGTGGTTCGGTTTGGGATGGCTGTTGTGCAGTACTGGGGTTGTATTCTTTGATTTTTTTTCTTTTGAAATTGCACTTTCCCCTGTTCTGAGTTTGCATCTGTAGTAGCCTTTATTGCAGCTTCTTTTTCTAGTGAAAGAAAATCTGAAACACATAAAACGCAATGATACAGTAAAAGTAATCCCCATCGATAGATGGAGCACTAATAGACATAGAACACTCCTTTAATGACCAAAGTGCTTCCAATGTCTCTGTATGCAAAGTGAAATGTGTTTCTCGTCCACTGCAGTGTTAACTTAACTTTATTGTCAGTGGGCAGTTCCTAAAAGTCACTGCTCAGTTTGTTTCCCTTTGGAGTTTGAAAGCCGGAGGCGCTCTTCTTTAGGAGTGTAGTGGCTGACAGTCCTGCGGTGATGGCTCAATACATCTCCAGCTGCACCATAAATTGTCACCAGGAATGAAGTAAGAGGATAAAGTGGACTCACTGAGGGAGGCAACAAAAGCAACAAACTCATCCGTACAATGTGACTTCATTTCAGAGGCAACTATGTGTTCCGAAAATAACTGGCTTTGACTCCCAGTCAAATCAACACTTGTTAAAGGAGGAGCAAGAGATGGATCGTATAGTAATTATACTGGGGGAAAAAGTGTAACAGTTCTGGTAATAGGGCTAGAGGAGACTAATGTTTTCTTTATGAGCAGTCCTAAACTAAAACTTTCAAGAGCATGCCAAGGTATGGGAGATCCAGAATAAAAATATATCATTTAAAAGGCACTTATTGTAATGGCCCATCTTCCATCAAAGGTAACTTCTGAATTTTTCTGTGTGTCAGACCAATAAATCATTCCTTATTTACTGTATCACCTCATTTTCTTTATGGTAGCACAAATAGATTATTATTTTTTTTAAACATTCTGTAGATTCTTCATTTAAAACTCCAGCATGAATGCCATATCCCAGATTTGACAGGAAGTTTGCAGCTCACAGTTCTGTGATTTTTACTAAATCAAACTACCAAGCATAAAGGACTATGCAGTGTGATACACGATGAGCGTGTTATTTATGGTTGGCTTTCTACCGCTGCCATCACTCATTGCTTCAGCTGTACGAAGCAACCGTTGCAGGCCTGGGAGCTTTGGTGTGTGCCCTGAGAGCAGAAGCTACAATGGATGAGTTTTGCAGTTTGCTGTCACTGAAGTCAGTGGTAAAGAGTTCATTGATTCCAGTGAACCAGGATCAATTAGTCTTCAATTAGAACATGACCTTCATACTGTTTCTCTAATCAGCATTTCCCTATTACATGAGTTCTGCTTGGCACTGTCCTAGCTCCAGTCTGAGTAATTTTTGTTTCTATGGATCGACATTACTGCTTTTAGATTGAAGTAAAGTAAATTAAAGTAAATTTCTTCATTTATGCCTGTACCAATGTGAATCTTTTACTTAATGCAACCCATTAGTTGTCTTTCTCTCTCATCTATTATCCATTATTTTATTTTTTTAATTTAGAAGCTCTAGATTTGCTTCATTAGTCTTCCAGTTTTGCTACAGATCCTATAGTAATTCTTTAAAAAAAAAAAAAAAGAAAAAAGAGATCATATAAAATGTACACAGGCAAATACACCAGTTGTTAATCACATGAAATTTATTTTACCTTTTAAGAAACAGAACTGCACATTTCCATAAACTCTTTAAATATGCTCGTTAATTGGTATGTGATCTTTCCTAAATGTGCCAGATCACTTCAGCCTGAGTGCCATTCAGTGTTGTAAATTTTGTTTTCTGACTTTTAATCGTTAGTGGTTATTCCCCTGATGATCTTATTAGTCTTGAGTACAAATACTTCATATATCCCACTGAATAACTAAAAGTCTGTGGAACTCCTTAAATATGCATGGATATCCAAAGATATTTTTAGTCGTCTTTTTTTCTTTACAGAAAGTAAAATGAAGCGACGCTGTCACTATATAACATCATCTTCACTAATTCTACTGTTATAAGGCTGAAGACTGTCATATTTTGTAGGGATAGGCGATGTCTATCATTTGATTGATGTAGATGGAAAATAGAAGCAAGCATTGTCTATACAAGCTATCTGAAAAAGCTCTGTATCTTATTTGGTTTGGGGGGTTTATTCCCCCCAAACTATATTAACTAGTCTAGTAAAAGATACTGCACTTCTGTACAAATTTTATCTCTTTCAAGTCTTTAGACTGTAACACATACTGTACCTTTTCAGTGCTGTTTTAGCAAGGGCCGAGTGTGGTCCAAGGACACTTTTTCTTTATTGATGACAGATAATAATACGTAGCTATGTATTATATAAAAATGATAAATCGGAATGTACCAAGCGTTACTTCGATGATGATGATGATACTTCTATATAGAGACTGTCATTTGAAAACTGAGGTGACTAGCTGCAGTTCTGATAGCACTTTTCTGTATTTCTTCTGTTTACTCTCAAATATTCATCACTTCTGTCTCTTTGTGTAGTCTGTATGTGAAAATGGTTTAATCTTCTTTAGTGATCTTTCTTTGCAGGTTTTTAATCCTGCTGTCCTAGACTCTGCATTTCCAGGGACTCTGTGAATTGCTAGTATCATGACGTTAATTACAAATGTTACCTCTCCTTAGAGTTTGAGAGGAAAGTTGAAATTTCTTTGGCATTTATGTCTTATTTCTTTTCTGGAGTTAGGATTGTGTTACAAGGTGCTTGTGAACTCTGGAACAGCTGATGGCTCTGACTGCTTGCGTCGGCCAGTACAGATTGAATGCTCTTCTGACTTTGGTTTCGGGTTGTTGTTGGTGGTAGGTTTTTTTTGCCTCTCTTTTTGGTCTTTTTTTGAGTGGAATGGTTTGTGGGTTTTGAGGTCTTTGTTTTGTTTTCTGGGTTCCACCACCCCAGTTAGAGACCCTGGTGTTCTGGGTCACAAGGGTAAGGTTGGCTTCAACATAACTAAGTACAGTGGCAAGTATTCCGTCACAGGCAAGATTATTCTGAGTTTTCATTATCCAGGTAAACATTGCTTTGTTTTTTATTGCTCTATAACAGAGCAGAAAAATGAGTAAATCTATGACCAACTTGAACCAGTCTGCTTGTAATGGGACACGGGACAGAATGGAGGAGCTGAGATGTGAGGCAAGAAAACAGCAGTAGGTGTTTTATTAAAAGATTTAAGTGTAAGGTCACATCAGGGAAGGTGCAGTTTCTTCAGCTGTTTGTTTTAGCCGCCAACCAGTTGCATTTTCTCTAGTTTTCTGAGGTTTTCTAGACTGTAGTCTCCCACTATACTTCACATTTTTATAAACAGTTGTTATCCTTCCTTTTTGAGAGGATACACTGAGGCACAAAGGGGTTATGTGGTTTCTCCAGCGAAAATAAGAATAATGGAACGTTGGAATCCTGTTTTTTAGCACCAAATACATGTATAGTGTATGTGTCTATATATTTATATATATAGTGCTTATATATATGTAGTGGTAAAAATATGTATTTTATATATATTACTTTTCCCCGACTGTCTTGTTTTTGTTGGTGACAGGTTCAAGTTGAATGTTTTTTTTTCTTTTTTTAACCTACTTAAGACTTAGCCTTTCCTCAAATATTGCCAAATACTATGCAACATTTGTAGCTGTCCTAATTCTGGCTCATAAGCCATGCTAAAAATTCCTCCTTCAATTGACAGCTTTCTTTGCCAGATTATAATATTCCCAGCTGATTAGTTATCTTAACCGCAGGGTTTTTTCTGAAAAGTACAATTAGCAGGATTTGTTTCAAGCTACTTCTAGCAGTTTGCTGTAGAATGTAATTTCTTTAATGTTTTCTGAGCGATGAATGTTATGTATGTATTTTTGAAAAATGTGTTGCTAAGAGTATATTTTCATCCTTTTCCTTTCTTTCCTCCTCCCTCAATGCCAAGAAATAAAAATTAAAGTTGTGAGTAAATCTGGGACTAAGAACAGCCCTGGCATTTAACTGTGTGGGATTCTGGATATGCAGCAGTGGTTATTGTTAAAATACAACTATTTACGAAAATAACACCATGTAGAGAGGTAGCTGGGAGGAGAGGGGGAAAGCAGGAGGATCAGGAGCTTTCAGGAATGCAGAGTTGGGGATTGCTGTACCTTGGAGCAGGGTGTGCACCGCTGGGCTGTTTTAGAAGAGGTTTCACTTCATAGGTGAAACTTGGGGGAGTCAGAAATGAAGGTCGTGCCCTTTGCCAGCACGGCCATTTCATTTTCATTCATTAGGAAATTCAGAGACTGTAAGCTATAAAGCAGAAAGCAGTTGTTTTATACCTCTTTATTTATCAGCACTGATTGAAAAGGCGGACAGCAATCTTGCCTGTAGCTTTTATAGAACTTTATAAAGATAAAAACCCTATAATATATCCTTCACTTCTACTACAGTAGCTGACGTTTGCTGAATGTCTGCTGAAGTGTGATTAAATTCTTGGAAATAAAAGTTACTGCAAGGACCTGTTAAAAAGCACTAGAAATGAATGCTGAAGACTGGATGTGTCTGGTTTCCGTCGTGGGCACAACGGTGTGATGGGAGGTAACTCACCAGATCTAAGCAGAAGAGGGAGGATGGGAGCGGAGCATAGAGCTAGTCCCAAATATCACACTGTCATAGTCTGACTGTTTTGCAAAGGATTTTTGGAAGTTGAACAAAAATTTGAAGAAGTGTTATAAAAAAAAAAAAACCACCCTGTCTCAATGTGCATTAAATACATCCCATGTCTTTATAAATTGGAGCCATGGACTACTGTGGTAAGAAAGATGCAGACAGGCTTTTTGTGGCTCAAAATTAGGAAGTCATAAACTCTGTCTGCTTCTGTTTATACTTAATTGTTCTGATTTCGTATTTCATTCAAACGGTGAGAAGGCTGAAATGCTACATGGGTACTTTGTAAAATGCCATGGATTGCTGTGTTATAGAATCATAGAATCATGTCTAGGTTGGAAGGAACCTTTCAAATCATCAAGTCCAACCATCAGCCTCTATTAGCTGCACAGAAAATCTAGATTTTTTTTTTAAATCATTTTTAATAAAATTAACGGATCTGAATCTACTATTACTGTAAACTTTTCGGTTTACAAATCTCTTCCACAGATTCGTTTGATTTAGATACTGCAATAGATGTTAAACAAGAAGCTGGACTCTGAGTATTTACAAGATGTAGGTAGAATTTTCACAGAATAGGGGAAGTATCAGTTGTACACATTAGACTATTAATGATCATTTTCACATTTACCGATTAGTGGAAGGCAATATAGCTGTTTAAACTCAGGATAATGTTTATTTTAAGTTGAATGGGTATTTACAAACTGAAGTCATAGGAGATTGCAGCCTGCTTCTCTCTGTTTCTTTCTTTTCTTCCTTTTTTTTGCTTTTAAAAAGAAATAAAAGACTAAAGAGATTTACATTGGCCAGAGTTTAATTTGTATTGACATTTATATCTTACCTCTGAGGTTTAGAAAAAAATGGAATCAAATTAGGTCAGACACATACAAATGAGAAGATACTGCTTAGAGCTACGTGAGCACTGAAACACCTAAATCCAACTTAAACAAAAGTGAGCTGGAAACTCAACCCAGCATGTGAGACATGGGCTGGGGGGCTGCAGAAGTCTCTTTATGTTTCACTGTGAGTATTTCCTGAAGGCATGAAACTCTGGGTTGGAGGGAAAGAATTCAGAATACCAAATTTCTTTTAATAATAATCTCATCAACAATATTTGCATGGGAGAAAAATAACAGTTTTCAGATGACGAAGAACGTACAAACGGAACTAGTTTGTAATAGTAATGCTGCAGGTTTCGGTCATCCCATGCAATTTAGCGCAGCATGAGATCACAGGCATTTTATATTACAAAACTAACTTGGCTGTAGGGGAATATAACTTATATATAGGAAAAACATACCATCTAAGGAAGTCATAAGACCATACACTGAATTCTTTTCCTGTAATATATATATATATGTATTTGGTAAAGTAGATGCATAAATATCCCAAGATTTCCTTCACTGTCACCTACTATCTACTGATTGGTGGGGTATGTTCACTGTTCACAAAAGCTTTTTTTATGAACTTGCTTTGTGATTGTGTCTTGAGTACAAAACCATTTTTTTTACACAATGTATGCTTAATGCGGACCAAAGGGAATATCAGTTGAGTTTTCAGAGAGAAATTTCAGAACTCAGCTTTCTGTTAATTATAAATTTCTACCTAGAGTCTTTTATTCCCAAGAACTTTGTGTTCATATCAAGTGCGATAAATGCTTTGCTATTTACATGTTCAAACTTACTTGATACTTGGTGTTAAATAACAAAAGCTGCATCTCGCATATTCTATCACAATGACGTTGCTGATCACATAATTATTACTGGGAATTATTACTATTACAGGGAAGTCCTTTCTAGCCAAAGAAGCTGAAGTCTTAGTCAAAGGAGATAGTGTCAGAATCACCCTGTGCGTCCTGTCAGTGAAATGGGTACTCTGAATATTATCGGGTGACCCTGATGGCTGATGATATTTTAAAATCACCGATACAAAGCTGGTTGTGATGCTAGGAGTTCTTGGCCAATGGGGAATTACCTGACCCTTTTAAGACAAGCTGCATTGCCATGGTATATCAGCTATCTGCAAAATGCACTGCTGGAAAATGATGAAGTTAGGTATGTTGTTGTGGAGGTTTTTGTGAGATGAAAGCATACTTAAAGAAATCTATTTAAATTGCTTGCATTTCTTTAATAGAATGTAGCTTGAATCAAATTCCTTACATTTCAGTATTAATGACCCCAAAAGTAAAATTACTTTTTTTTTTATGAGCATTTAGATCAATGTAATTGAGAGCTTATCCAAAACCGCACAGCTCTGCAGTTTCCTGCACAACCAGGGAAACAACCTCGATGAAAAGCATCGTAATGTGGGAGCATTTGTCCTCTCCCTTCTCTCACTGATGTTTGAGCATAATAAAATGTGGCAGTATGACAGATACCTTTTGGGAGCACTAAGCGCTTAAAATGGACTCTCTGTATTGCAATACTAAATTGTAGAGTTACTAGCATAAAACACCCCAAATAGATTTACATTGAAATTGTAACAGAATGAGGGAGATAATGTCACAACGAGGCACAAAAAGGGAAAGCAAATCCTAATATACATCAGCTCCTTATTTGGGTCTCCAGTTAGTCGGGAAGTTCGGAACTTAATTCTGAGTCACAGCTTGCCAAGAAATAAATACATTAAATTGTTCCTCTGAAGCTCTTTAGCCTCACAGATAAACTCTCTCCAGTGACAGCATGGACCAGGGTGAGGGGTTGGGACGGATCCTGGTGGCTCACTGCAGCGACATTCTCTGTCTCCCAAAGCTCTTCCTTCTCCTATCTTTCTCTCCACATTGTTTAGACTCTTCACTTTTTGCAGTTATCTATCATTAATTTTAAGACTTTTTTTTTTTTAATCTGTGGTGGTATTTTTTTTTCCCTCTCTCCCTTTTACCTATACTTTTTCACCTGTGGCCTTCACACGATCTCTTGTTCTCTCTCCCAAAACTTTATTTCTTCAGGTTTTAGGAATAATGTAGGCACAGCCTGGCTTCCTCGATACTGTGGGTGTATTAGTGTAAAAGTGGTGTGTAAACAACTGGTTCTTGAGAATATGGGGTAGAACATATCTGACTTTTCCTCTGCTCTATAGAACCACCGTGGATTAAGTCAACTCCTAACAGTGAAAGGAGCGACTGTGATTTTTCTGCAGCCTGTCATTGTGACATGGAATAAATATTTAGAAATATCAGTGGAGGTTTTTTTTGAGTTAATTTCTTCTTAGACAGTTAACTCGGTGAGTGGGCTGGGGTTTGATCTCAGAAGTGTGAGGATGGGTCTTCTCTTGATTCTTAAACAACTTGTAAGTTAGTCAGACTTGTGCAGATAAATTCTGCTTCAGAAAAAAAGCACGGCCTTCTTGCACTTGAAAAATCAGCTTTTCCATTGCCTGAATTGGTAGGTTTTCCCAAAGTCTAGTTAATTCACCTAGAAAACTTTCTAGGTAGTTTGCGGTTTATGAATGGACTGAATTGTGCTTTTAGTAGAAGGGTTTTTTTAATATTAAGAAAGTAAAACACACATTTAAAAGGGGACTAGCCTGTAATCGTATTTTCTGTGACTTACATAAAATGTATTTGTCTTAATATAAACATTGACTTTATAGGGCTTACACCTACAAAAATAATTAAAAGCATGTCACTGAACTAAAGAGGGATGTTTCCTATTCACTCGAGAGCCAATTTAAATTACAAATGAAATAAGGAAAAAGTGCCCTAAAAACTGATGTGTACATATTCATACCAGAGTGAACAGATAGCAATTAGTGATAAGTGATTTGCCGCAAAGTTGCCTTGAATAGCACATGAGGCAAAGCTCGGTGTATAGCAAATAAGCTTAGACTCGCTGGAGAGAAGACAGAGAAGTTAATCTTCCCCCCAGGGCAATAATGTTCCAGGTGATATATTTAAAATGGATTTTGTCACATTGTGTTTTAACGCTCCCAAACAATAGGTTTCTTCTACTTTTTTCCTTAGGAGATTCTTTCACAAATAATATACTTAGCAAGGCTTAGACTTCCCTTGGAAGCTTATGTCTTTTTTTTTTCCAAATGAATCAATAGCGTCAATTAGGATTAATTAGTAAGATCAAACTTGGTATTGCCCTGGAAAAGTATGTAACCAGAAAGCAGAGGTGGTCATGGCATGAGCATACAGTATTGACTCATTCTGCTGTCTTAGTGGAGCATGAGAACTAAAAGCGATTGCTGTATCTGGAGACAACTAAAATATATGTTACATAGAAAATGTGTGAAAAAGCCAGTAACTGACCCAAAATTCAGTCCATCTGCATTGGAGTCTCATAAGAAAGAGTGGTCTCTTCCCACTGTTTATTGATGAAATAAATAATTTTCTAGTTGATAATTGAAGAACATTGCAATGTCTGTAATGAAGTCTCAGCTTTTTTGCTTCCACCAATAAGTACAAATGACTAAAGTTATTTGCTGATTATAGTTTTGTTTTTTTTTAATATTGTTCTGTCAAATTTAGCATCTTTAGTGATGACAACTTTGAAATCTTTTAGGGATTCATATAGATGCCTAAACTTATACTGTATTTTACTGTCTCGGTTATATTTCATGGCAGAGAATTATTTCATGTATTCATTTTTTTCATCGATCAATTTTGAATCTGTCGTGCTTTATACTCTTCAGCTCTTTCTGATTCTTGGTTTTGGTTTCGATTATTTGGTTTGCTTTCTGAAAATTATATGGTACAATTTGACATTACCCGATGGAAATATGTTTGAAGGCAGATTTTTTTTTTCCCTGCGTCGTACTTTGGCAAAAGTAGGAATACTGCATGTCTGTACTTCCCTGAATATGTTTATTTTCCTGATGAATATCTTCTCTGGCTGAAGGGGAGAACTTCAGACTAGCCATCCTGTAGTGTTGTCATAGCCAGTGTACTTTGGTTAGACTGGAAGAATCCAGGTCTGCTCTTGAACCACAGCGAGTCAACAGATTTGCTCTTGTGCTCCACAGTAAGCCCAAACAGATCAGATACACTGAACATGACATAATATATAGGTAATCCAGGACAGAAATATGTGACTCTTAATGACATGGTAAAAATATAAATAGCGGGGCGCCTTAAAGTATTATTTTCTACCAGGTCTGTCCTCGGATGCAACTTTTATTCACCACGTTATTTATATGGCTGGTTTCTTTGATGTATTCCTTTCACAGAGAGGAAGACAGGGTGGTGGAGACTCTTGGTGAGTCAATTAAAATGTTGTGGGCAGTATGGGTGACTGGTGTGTACCTTACCCTTACATTGCTGGCTGCCTCCCCGGGGGGACAGAGGCTTCCCTGTCCTCACCGGTGTGGCACTGACTTGGCAATCAGCCCTCTGTTTTCCAATGAGCATCCCTTTTTATCCATCCACCTGAAATCAATGGGGGAGTGCTGTGCAAAAAATTAATAGCAAGGTTAGGTCTTCATACTGAATGGCAAATGTGAAAGAAACTTTAAAAAGTCGGAAAACCAGAGTATGGCTTTATTCCAGTTCGCATCTTTACCGAAGGTCTTGCAGGAAGCTGAAGGAGTCACTTATGCAGCCGGTGCCAGCTCATTTGCGAATCAGCATGGCAAGTTTGAGCAACTTTATAAGCCCTTCCACCTCCTTCAGAATCTACCGAGGGTATTTGCTGAATGCCAGATACGGACTGCCTCATTAAAACAGAAATTACTTGTGTTGATTTTGATGATGTTGGGCTTCATTTCAAAAGCTTGAGATGTTGCTCTAGTGTGGAAGTTGAATGAAAGGACTCCAAAATTAAAAAAAATAAAGCCTCTGTAAAACTCCAGGAGTAAGCTGGCAATCAGAAAAGTACTGGCACCTTTCCATGATCTGTAGTCTTATTGGAATAAATGCAAATCATCTTTGGGCTGAAAGTTGCACATGCGAAAGCTTTTAATTTTGTTAAAATGAATTACCTATAATTATCTTGTTGTTAATATGTAGAAGCAGACTACTAAAAGACATTGAATATTCACAGTAATTTACCATTAATCAAGGAAAAAAAAAAATCTAGAAAGACAGGTTAAAATCCCATTACCGCAAAAACAGCTTACATCTTACGTTAGTAATTTGATGTGTAAAATTCAAAACAGAAATAACAGCAGTGTGTGAGACTGTTTATTGACGAGGTTTATATGCAGGTGTTTCTTACAGCAAACAGAGGTCAGATAGGTACTTTGCAAGACAACAAAAAGGCAAAAAGAAATAGTTGTCACAAAATACCCGTAATCCAAAAGGCATATGTGAAAATTTGTTTTACCAAGAGTTGTACCCCCTCTTGGGGCTGCTCGTTGTTCCCAAGGGGTGTGCGGTCTGTCTTTCCAGCAAGTTGATACCAAGTACTTAGAGGGGCTGTGGCGAAATGGGGGCCGTGCGTCCATCTTCCCTCATTTGGGTGCCTTTCTTCCAAAGGGAAAGAGAACTAACACAGATCACTGGTGCGCACGTTAGAGCGAGCACAGGTCGTACCTCTCTGCAGTCACGCAAAAGCGAAGGAGTGGTACGTCCTCAGCATGTGTTGCAGTGCCATGGCCACCCCCATCTTTCACTATAGGTTTAGTTCACAGATTGTTTTTATTTACATTTCCTCCTTCCTTTAACAGTGGATAGTCAGGACTTGGGCCGTACTTTGCCTGGAGCTGCCCACTGGCCCACTGTGGTGCTGATGCTTAAAACGTTGTGTTTGTTGTGCTGCGTATAATCAGGTTAACCTTGGGTTTTGAGCTACAATTACTATACAGAAAGGTGAGATTTTGCAAGGAAGGGTGACTTTATTCTAATGAGCACACTTCTGTAAATATTCTGTTTATTCTTATTCTTGTGATTCATTAACAAACAAGACAAAGAGCAATCTTAGAAACTCCTACAAGTAAAATTACAGCAAACGCATTTCCTTGAAAAGCCAAAACTTCATATTTTCTATTTTCAAACTGCAGAAGCCTTTACAAAGGATGTCTTGAAGATACCCTGTCTTTACCTGTCCCTTTACAACTGTGTTACTGCGAATGATGGTTGATACTTACCATAATAGTAATCCCTTGGGAGTTGCTTGGTGAACTCAGATGTGCTTCAAGTTTGTCATGTGTCGAAATAGGATTTTTGAATCAGGTTGTAAGTGAGAAGCGGGTGCAAATTCTTTAAGGTCTGGTAAACCAATTTAAACAACACGATGATTATAGCACCGCTGCAAGAATGTGAGAGCATACCATTAGGGGGGAAGGTGTTCCAAAAGCACCTTAGCACTGAAGACTTAACCGCTTGCATCATTAAAGAGCGAAGGTGTAGGCGCCTCAATCATTCTGCTGCTCCTGTAGGCATTGCTGTATAAGCTGCTGTAACTTTAGATTGCCCCCTAAACATTTTTTCAACTTTTATGTATTGCTTTGAAGCTTTGATCTTTGTAAGAAGCTGACAAGGGACGAGAAGGTTTCTGGAGTCATGGTCTATTACTGTATGGTTTATCTTGTCAGGTTAGCAGCAAGAGAACAAATACTCTGCTCTGTCAGATGGATTTTGCAGGTAGGATTTGGTTACTGTAGCAAGTGCTGTTCTGTGATTTCGCCTTTGCAGTTTCTCGAGTCCTTCAACATTTCTCATTGTACTGTTTTAAAAACAAAAGCAGAAACACGTTTTTTAATCTGATAATGTGCAGGAATGTTTCATGAATTATATATGAATGTCAGTGATAAATGAATGTGCATGCTAAACTTATGGAAGATCTTGAAATATGCTACATTTTAGCACATAACGTTATTCACTTCTCATTTTTAGAGTTTCAGATTAGGTAATCACTTAAAGTCGTGCTTCAAAACTGATTTAAAAATATTGTCATTAAGATAACTTACGTTTTTATCCGCTATCAGTATATGGGAGCTGCCATGTACCATAACCTTATATATATGGGATTTCAGAGGCTGGCCTACTGCTCTTTCATCTGAAGTCTTTAGTAAATTTTCTTGTTGAGCTCAGTTAGGTCAATGCTGAGAGTTTATAAAAAATCCTTAGATTGTACTGTGTAACTAAAGGTAGACCATTGAAAAGTTAATTGATGGCAACCCTTTGGAAAGTGTTTTACCACTATTACATACCACTGAATTAAGGAGGGGCAATATATACTATTTCATATACAGGCAAACATAGAGGTTAAATCCTGAGCACGTTTATCAAAAAAGAGTGGTAATGGAAAACTTCTTGTCATCTCAGTAACATGCTCAAATTTCTTCTCTTGCACAGCTTTATGTGTTATCTTTTCTGTCCATCAAAATGAAATATTTTGAGGCTTGAGGATTTTATTAATCAAGTAGGCTCATCCAAAGTAGTTTAATTTACTTGAAAATCTCTGTCAAGACACAGGAATTCATGTGATTTCACTGTTTTTAACCAGGAATGGAGAATCTAGAGGAAAACAAAAACTGCGGCTCCAAAGTCTTGCTAATCCTTCTCTTAAAGATCAGAACAGAATGCTAAGTTTCTCTCTGTGGTCACTGAAAGATGTGAAGCCAAAGAGGTTACCTGCTTCACAGTCAAAGGAGCAGAAGCTTTTTTTGTTATTTATGCTATTTTCTGTTTGCTTTCACCCTTCCAGGTGTAATTTTTTTCCTCAATTTAGCATATTTCTGCTTATAAAAATACACTTTGTTAGAACATAGGGGTTGCTTGCACCGCAGCATGGCCTAGGAAAATTCAAAGAGATATAATTAATCAGAATGCTTGGAAACAGCATGTTCCCCAACAACAGTAAAATTCAAGATAATCATTTTATCCTTATCTGTTTCAACTGTTTTGAAAGATGAAGTTGATTGTGAGAGCAGCCGGACCTTGAACTTTTCTCCTTAACACATTTTTGAGGATTTATTGTGGAAAATGAAGGAGTGAAAATATAAATCAGTTATGTAGTTTAGTCTTGGGGAAATATATACGTGAAGACTGAAAGCATTCATGGATATTGCACTTTATATTCTGGCGGCTTTATTGGCAAGCATTGACTTGTGTTGCTTATGCAGCTGACCATTCTAAGCAAGCACACAGATCAAAATTACTTCAAACACTTTATAATTATTTTATTGTTTATTGTGCCACATGAATGTTTCGCTTAAAGCCTAATTGAAACAAATTTTATATTTAGGTGGAGGAGAGGCCATGCTCGCACAGTGAAATTTTGTTGTAGGTTTTAAAATGGATTAGTGTGGTGGTGTCCATTTTACACTGGCGTTAAATGTTTAGGAGTATCGGTATTGTGTATCAATTTAGTTTTGAAGCATTTTCATTTTCTGTTCAGAAATGCAATTAATATTAAACTACTTATTACCTTCTGTTGGACTCTAAGATGTTTATATGAATTAGTAAATCAGTTCTTCCATTTTTCATATTGTTACTAGACGGTGTGTGTGGGGGAAAAAGTATTCCATGTTTTTAAGAGCAGTCTTCCAGGAAGGAAGTCCAGTCAAACTCCCGTTTTCAGAAAGTCTGGAATAATTCCTCAAATATCAGTCCAAATGAGGTACATAATAGTAGGGTAGATTTCCCTTTCCCTCAAAAACTGTTTCTTCTCTCTTTTACAGTCGCATCTTTAGTGCCAAAACTATCTGATTTAAGATATGGCCGTGTGTTGTTTTTTTTTTTTTTCTTTCTTTTCCCCATTCTTTTTGGTTTTCCTCTGTATTGTTGTTGCTGATAAAATTGTAACATTTTGCCCAAGTTGGGATGGTTCCTCTCTTCAAAGAACTGCACTAGCAGGTTCACTTTAGTGAAAGGTTTTTTTAGATGTAGACTGTAAAACTTAATACTTTTGTTAGATTTTTATATGGAATATTGTTACAAAGAAAAGAAAAACAACAACAGAGAGTAAGAAAAGGAACACAGGATGCGGTGTGTTTTTTTTTTTTCATAGGCTCTATCCTGCTCTAAAGAGACTGACCTGTATTAAAGTAGAAAGACATTACATTTTACATCCTGTAGTCTGCTTATCACAACTATTTTGTTCACAACATTTGATAGCTTGCAGCAAATAGGAAGGAAATATTTTGAAATGTTTAAAAGGGAGACTATTTTAAGTATCAGGAGTGCATCCCCAATCACATAGGAATGTCTTGAGTATGGGAATGTTTTTGTGTGGTATAAATCCAATTCCTACATCATTCTCACCAAACCTAATGGGAACACAGTTGAATTTCATGTGGGATTATGGTGTTTTACACCAAATCTTTACTACAGTGGGTCTTCAGCTTTTGGTAACATCTACACTGACCAAGTAAAGGGCTGCATGTAAGCATAAACTACTCCTTTGTGGTCTGTTTTATTTATTTCAGTTGTAAGCAATGTCAGGAATTTTAAGTGATAAAATGTCCATGAGCCACAAACTCTTTCTACCATGCTGATGGTGACTCAGTGAGTTCCTAAAGCTGAGCTCTTAAAACTGACCTTTATATCAGGAACCAGCTAGTATGAGAAAATGTGGCCCAAGGGTGACCTGCTACCAAGACTATGGAACTTCAGCTGTCATAACTATATTTATAGTTATTGGTAACTTAATATAGGAAATGATTCACCTATTAAATCTATTAAGTCATTTCTTTGTGAGCTACTGGCTAGCAAGGTTGTTGGCAGTAAAAAGTGTCTGTTCCCTTTCCTTAGTAATGTAAGTAAAAAGGAGTTTGCCAAAACCCAATTTCTTTCTCTGTCCTTTGTCAGCATCTTTCTCTGAAGCCTTTTTGCCTTCCCGAAGTAGATCTTTCCGTAGAGCCCTTTGAGGGGGAAGTCTGTCCCCCTCTCTGATCCTTAGAGGCTTAAGCAGTTTAGGACATACACGTGGTGCAGCAAAATGCACCAAAGAATCTGCAGGATTTTTGAAGTTTTGTAGACCCTTTTTTCATATGACTGGTTTCTTGACTTTGGCCATGACTCTGCCAAACGGCTTCAGAAGTGATGTTTATTGTGTCAGCAAGTTTCCTACCTCAGTTCACCACAAATGCTGCCTTTATTGCCTGGGAGAGAGCCATGCTATTAATGAGTACCCACCTGCCTACCTTTTAGAGCCAAACAGGACACAGCCTTTACTCCGCAGCTCCATGAGCTTCCACATAAATCCACCAGACAGAAGCTTTTATTCAGAGCCAGACCTCACTCTGATTCCCTGGGACTAAAATCCCCTTCTCAAAGCAAAGATTGGCCTGCCCAGAACCATTTCCACCTTATCTGTTGTTCCCATTGCTGAGTTTGTTCCTACCTTTTCAGTAAAGCTCTGGGATGTAATGACTCAAAGTAGCTGCAGAGGAGGCTGACTGCATCCTTTCACGGAACAATAGCTCTCCTCCCTGTTCGTTAAAGAAAAGGGTTTGCTGGAAAGAAGGATCATAAAATAAAATGCTTATGCCTGGTACTCTTTGCCAGTGTTCTTCCTGAGACAGCTAAGCCTCAGCAAAGGGGAGCTTGCAGGGAAAAAAAAATAATTAATTGCTGGGTATCTCAATTGTTTTTACCTTCACTTTGTCTCTGGCCATAAGCAGAAGGATGCTGGTTTGTTGGGTGTTTAGTGGCCTCCTCTTCCCCTACTGTTATCCCCAAGATGGGCTACCTGTGCGACCTGCCCCACTGCTTGGGGCAGATTCTGGCTTGATGTCTTAGGTAGAGTTATCCCGCTGTCTTCAATTAAATAGTTGCTGAGGATCAGCCTCCAGTTGTTCATTTGTGGGCGCTGCTTGTAATCAGCTTTAGTGGAAATGAGTGTGTGGACAGTCAGTCAAAGGGCAGCGGTGGTTGCTTGATTGTTCTCCAGGTGGAAAGTACAGGACAGGTTACTGTTTTCCTTACTCTGCCTGCCTTCTCCAGAATAAAATCTAATTAAAGGACTAACTGGACATTGTCCCTTCATCACCTGATCTGTGATGTGTTTGTGATATGCCACCAAATATAGATACCGTTGTAGTACCTGCCTAACACTTCTAAAAGCAGCACAATTAATAGCAAGGCTTTCTGTAGAGATAAGATATTTTTGGTAAGGTATATATTATGACCTGTTAAGTAAAAACTATTGCCAGTAGCTGAGAATTTCAGTTATGGATACAGTTATTGCTAAGGCACAATAATGGGCTGTAATGGAAACAAGTAAACCTCCCGCCTGAATTTCATCATACCCAAATGAAATGGGGGGGGAGATTATAATTACCACCCCAAATCCAGGGTTAGGAAAATGTTTACCTTTCTGTTTACGCTTGTGAAGAAGGTTTTTGTAAACATGAACTCTAGGTGTTAATTGGTGATTAACAAAATGTCTTGTAGCATGCACATATGAGGTGTCTTTCTGACAATGGCTGATAAGTAGTAGAGGACCATGGGGTGAAGGAAGGACCAGTACATTTAACTTTATGCCAGGATGCTTAATCACTGGGTTAAGGGCTTACAGTTCAGGCCAGGCCCCGTGCAAGGCTGGCTGATCTCACTTGACTACGGCTTTTCCTGCCACAGCCCTTTTACAGAGCACAGGACATGCGTAAGGTCTTCTGGTTTGGTACTTTAGCTCTGAAGACCTGCTGGGAAAGGGGGTCAGGGGAGCTCAGAGAGGTCAGAGAGCTACTGCTTGCTTGCTTGCTGCTGCTCTCCACATTTTACTCTTGATGAGTGGGTGTGCAAGGCTCCATAAAATAGTTTGTATATGCGAATGAACAAACAAGTGAATTATCAAGAACTATCAGTTGGGGAGGAAAAAAAAAAGTCAAGTGTCTTATCTTTCCTGGAGGCATATGCTACGACCAGATAAGCAGTTCATCTTCCCAGGTATGTTCCATTAAGTATATTATCCAATCAACTAAGATATACAAGACATGTTGCAACTCTAATCTCTTCAGGCAAGTAGTATTCAATTATACTTACGATTTTAAAAAGAGAAATATCCTGAGCATTTAGAGTGCTTGCGTTTTTGGCACTCAGTCTTGTTATGTGAAGGCTAATAAAGAACATTCCAACTAAGAAGGCATAGGACAGGCAGATGAAATACTGAAAAAATAATATTATATAAGTCCTGAAGTGGAAATGTTCACCATCCCTCAAAATGGTTTCCTGACATCTTATCTAATGTTTTGAAATTAGGTCAAGAATGGAGAATGAGAGAGAGTTGCCATCCATTTCTGTGCCTACAGTGTATGCTTTGTGTATATAGTTATAATTAAAATAGACATGCTGCCGAATACTTTGTTTGTAAGTGCCCTTTCTGTTTTGAAAGTGCATTCAATGATGTACTTTGTTTTGATATGCAAATTGCCTTTTGGATTGAATACTGTTCAGACAGACCAATTTTCCTACAATTCTTCTAAGCAAATATTAGAGATGTCAGAAGTCTGTCTGTCCCAGCTCCTGCAGGCATCTTGAAGAGATGACTGCTCTACCACATAAGATGTAGCAAATCAGCAGAGAAGTTCAGTCACAGACAGGTTCATAATTTGGTAGGAGACTACTACTACTATTGGTTTGACTTGAAAAGAATCTAACATAATATCTTTGGAGGTTTATGGGAAAAACTTTGCTTTGTACGTGTTACTGGAAGAACTTGCAGCAGGGGTTATGGTTGAGGTTGTTTACTGCCTTCCCATATCAAACCCTATTTTCAGCTGTTTATCTTCTGCTAAGCTTTAAATATATTGACAGAAATTTCAATGACAGAAGTTTCAAATATCCAAATACTAGGATATTTCAGCCTACAAAACATATCCAGTATTTAAGAAAAAGAGAGATTAAGGGAAAATGCGTTGTTTGGCTGAGTATTCCAGATAAATGGTACAGCCTTTCACTGGGATGCTCTAAAGACTCGATGAAGAAAGGAAGCATTTCCCAAATTTCTTTATTCTTCCATCCCTCTCCGAAGTGACCCATGACCTTCTTCATTCGAACTGCAATTAAAAAATGTTGTTGTGAGTATACGTATTCTACTCTACCTCCTGCCGATGGAATACACCAGTACCTTTATACTTCGTATCTATATTTGGCCAAGCTATAAACATCTAAAAAGTCATGCATATTTACTAGATATTTTCTTACCTTTAGCATCCACTTTCTTTAAAGGTCCTTTCCTTTTTGCACAGAGCATGTTCCATACACCCATGCGTATGGTTACACATGCAATGTTATTTTCCCCCCTCTTTCCTTTTTGTCCCTCATCGTTACACCAGCACCACAGATGTCATCTCTGAACTGAGAAGAATGAGCCAACCCTGCGTTGCGTCTTTCTCCTCTTGCATGTAGGCGCAGCACAAAAGGTGAGGCTGCTTGTGCCCGGATTCTCCCATATGTCCCCTCCTCTAAAGCCTTCCTTTTGCTCCTTTCTGGTGATCTGAGCAAAGGAAAGTAGTCGTTCAGTAGCAGAGATGGAGAGCCAGTGCCGGCAAGGGAGTGGTGAGAAATATAAGCATAGTCTTATGTGTCATCCCAGGGAAGGTCACCTGGTAGAATGCGATTCTTCAGCCAAATCGATGTGCATTAATTTGCTTATTAATAGGCAGATTCTGCCTACAGATATTTAGTCTTCACATACGCCTTTCAGTGTGACTAGTCAGAGCTGAAACCTTGCAAAAGTTAACAAATCTTTAATTAGCCCTATGTGATCTGGAATTGAGCAATGCACAAGTTAATTGCACAGGAATTTGAATGTTTGCAATCAAAGAGAGAAACTGAGATCTGTGGATAAGCTCCAGAGAATGTGTTTGGCCAAATTTAGTCTTAGATATTCTTAAAATACCTGGTATAACATCCATTTGCCGAAGAACTAGATTTGTTAAGGTAAGTAGACAAGTTATTAAAGATATGTTCTTACTAATGGGAAGAAATACATGTACTTGAGCTGAAACTGGAAGCTGACATCAGAGCAGTATATTCCCCTCCGTACACTTCTCTGTGCCCGATAGTTGTTTTCTACTCCATTTATATTGTTCTCGGAGCAGTTCTAACCTAATCAAGCAGAATACTTTGTTTTCCTTTATTTTTTCCTTCCCCCCACCCCGCCCCCTGCCAGCTACAGCTCAAGGCTTTTTGTAAGTTACAGTTTTTGGAGACTGACTTTTCCCCTTGCTTATAGTTTCCCAACATAAAACCAAAATGAAAGAAAAACCCTAATGTGGTAAATAGGGCTTATTACTTAGCGATATTGCCTTCTATTTCCAACCTCAGGTTCCCAGTGGGTCCATACACTTCCTGGCTAGCTAACTTTGCAATGAACTGTTCATCTCTTTCAAAGAGAAATGGCTTTTCAGAAGAAAAGCAGTTAAGACAGCATTAATAAAAACCTCTGTTGCAACACTTACCTTCTGGTGGTCACTTGGGAAATGCTGCCTTCTTTTACGTTACTTCTTTCCTGTATTATGCAGGAAAGAAAAGTATTTGTCTGGTTGTCCCCACAGCTTTTGCAGTCTGAATCAGGCCAGTCACAGATACTTAGGTCATGATATATGTTTCCTCCTGAATTCCAATTTTTAGAGAAGTTCAAGACTCCCAGCAGATGAAATTAATTGGGCAGTGAACTCTGAATCAGTTTCTTGACCTTCCTTCTCCCTTAGTCTTTGGGTTTTTTGTCCTCACTGAATAAATAGTTTGCAGCAATCCAAATGTCAGGAATTTCAAATGGCCAGTTTCTAAATAAGTACCCTACACTAGCAAAAAATGCTACACTCAGATTATCTCGCTTTTTGTAGTAGTATGATAGACCAAGAAAAGTGGCATTCATGTTAAAATCTCTGATCTCTCTCTGAATGAGTTTTAGTGGAAGAGTCTGTTACATTAAGTACGACGTGGCTGCTGTTACTCAAACTCGAGAGCTACTGAAGGAGCAGTACAATTATTTGAAGTAAACAGATCTGAACTCGTTCTGTCACAAAGCCAAAACTTTAATTAAACTTTCAAAACTAGATTTCATTCTCTGTTCACAGAATAATAGTTGCAATGATGGATCTGTTAGGTGGAAACAATATTGAAAAATAAAGGAACTTTTCTCTTAATTTTTTCTCCCTACATCTCTATTATATCTTCACCATAAATATAGTAGAATAAATACTGTATTGTATTGTTTGCCCTATGGCTTTACGGCCAGAAAGCATTTTCAGATGATGTATATGTGATGTCTCCTGCCTAAGTGGCAATTTTTACATTTGGTAAGCAATTCCTGGTACTGAACTAAAAGTCCAACTATTAATAAGATAATCGAATCTGTCAGAATTCACGCTTTCTACTAAAATCCGTGTATGCAACAGTTTGGTACATTGTAGTGTGTAAAGAATGCTACTGTCAGGAAGAGTAAGGCAGAAATAGCTAATAATGGGGGTCCGATACAAGCTTGCAGCTGAAGGAAACCGTACCCTCTGCTGTGAGACTTGGTTACTCTATCAAGAATATGTGCCTGTCACTATCTTGGCTAATTACCATGGTTGCAACTGAAGAAACGGCTATTTTGCAAATAATAATATCCCTTGATCACCTGCAGTGCAGATCTGGCATTATCTTTTAGCGCCTGTGTAAAACCTCGGTATAATTAGTTGTGACTAAATCTCCCATGACAAAATTCTGAAATGATTTTTCATCTTGGCATCTCAGATGCATACCGTGCGTGCCAAATTTTCAAGCATTAATTCAAAAATTGTCTGAGGATACCTTACAGGGTCACTAATGCACCTGAATGGCATTATTAGAAGTTTCATGAAAGATAAAAAATATCTGGGCCTAATGAATATTTAATCAGAAGTACATTAGTGCTTTTTTATTGTTCATCAAAGTTTGTTGTTCATCATCAAAGTAGTTTGTCAGATTAAATTTTGTATCGAATGTGGTGTGCTTAACTATAGAGGCTTTTCTTTTTTGGTCGATCATAGAATTTGGGAAATATTCACAGGTATCTCTGTAGGAGATTTACTGAGCTTTGTTATTATTTACTGTCACTTCAGACCTAAAGCTCTAGGCTTTTTGTTTAAGGAAAAGGGGGTATGATCTTGCACACTAAATACTCTTCTTCATTTCCATATTGCCTTAGCTAAATATCATTGATGTCTGCCCTCAGCCTGCCTCTCGGTATTTTAAGGTGACAGAGGAAAATAAAGCGTGGTGTGGTTTTGATTTCACCAGAAGGTGCTTCCTTCAGGAACAAGGTGCTGCTGTTCATAGGTGACACCCTGCCTCTGTTCCCTACAAGTTTCTGCCACGATTTGGAATGCAGGTATTTGCCTAATTTATGATAATGAGGATGTGTTAACTGCTCAATATTTTAAAAATGAAGTGATAGCAGAGACAGTTTCATGATAATCACCGCTACCAGCATTTCCGTCATCTTAATTAAATCTCCTTTTCAAGGACTGTTGCTTATTTTCATATTCATCTTACAAACTCCTGAAATGAAGGGAATGATACTGTAGTTTCTTGCTCTATATAACTTCATACCGAGAGCTTTCTCTTTCAGTTTTTAGTGCACAAAACCAGGTGAATCTAATCCAGAATAAATACATTTAATAGAAAAGGAAGAAAAAGGCAGAGAAGTCAAAAGTAACATATGCAAAAATATTTACTTTGTGGATTTTGCATAGGTGCTCAGCAAGTGGAGGCTCTTTAACTGTCTGATTAGGTTTCTCACGTTCATGAGATACATGTTGTTTTAAGAAGTAACGAAGAATATTGAGGAACAAAATTTGTTCTTTTTTCCTTTCCTCTTTCAACAGTAGTTTTAATGATATATAAACTCAGCAAGCCTTTAGAAAATCTCTCTTTCTTTTTAGAGAAATAGAAAATCTTAACCTAAAGAATTCTGTGGAAATATTGCCTGGAGATATCAAATTTATTCTGCATTTTAATGAAATCACAAATGAGTCAATTTAAAAATAGTATACTGTAAACTGTGCTTCCTTCCTACATCTGTTCATAAACATAGAAGGTTGTATACCTAGGGGAACCTTGGTTCCTCTTACATGCAAGGAGGAAAAATTCTAACTAGGAATACATATTTTTCTGCATTCCCTGTGGGTAAACATCACAGAAGAAAACCTAGTTAAGTTTCATTTCTAAAACACAGAGCTTCTTGTCAATCATCGTTGTTAATAAGGTTTGGTGGAGACAGAAGCGTGTTGCTACGTATATCTGTGTAGTCTTGCAATTTACATTGAGTCACTGGAGCGTAACTCTTGCCTAACAAACCATACAAACCATCATATCAAAACATAAGACTAAGAAAAGTCTTATTTACTAACAGCGTGTTTTGCAGAAAGTTTCCAGGATTCTATAGCGAACAGCAACTCTGTCTCTAGAGGAATCTTAAAAAGACCAAAATGAAACAAACTTTGAAGACATGTTTAGTAATTACATGTAATCGAAATAGAGATATGTAATTTCTAGGTCTTCTAAATGGACATTTTTACAAGTTAGAAATGACACATGCTGGGAGGTTACAAATGAACCCGTGTGTAATCGTAGTTTGCTTTTGTCAAAACTAGATCCCCAAACTCTGCTGAACTGCATTGTGTATATAAGTATTTCTAAAATAGTATTTGTGCTAATTGACATAATCAGGCATCAGTGGTTACACCTGACATCTTGGCTGTCATCCGTTAAGTCACACAATGATACCCTGCGTCGGTTGACTGTTCATTTTGTTTAAAATGAGTGGGACATGATTAGGGTAATCCTTGTTTGCCAAAACTTGGGTCCTAAATCTGTGTCTCTCTTGAAAGCATTGACTGGTCATAGTCGTATTTGGTGAATGGAAGGTATACTTTGACCGTTGTTAACTTCTTTTTTTTTATTTTTTTGGTGACTCTGAGTACTATTATGCTTACATTTCTCCTAAAGCAACCACCCATATGACTTCAGAAAAACAGAACTTACAGCAAGAACTGCAAGTTTTTCATTCAGGTTAAGCAGTTGCACCAGTAAGTCTGTCAATTTAAATGGAACTGTAGGTGCACTTAATAGACATGGCCTTACCTGTGCTCACAATAGAAACATTCTTTGAAAATGGTTACATTTATTCTCATTGATTCAAAACTGTTGCTTCATTGTATTATTAGAGGATTCCCTGGCTTTTTGTGCAGTGCAGGTTAGCGTAGCGTGTGGTGTATGGACTTCATATGCTCAAATTACATAAAGATGGTGCTTCATGAACCCAACCACAAATAAAATACAGCATTGGGTTTACATTGCAGTAGCAATCTTGAGTAATTCTTCAATTGGGTAATCAATCTTAAGCAATCCTGAGTAATTCTTGAATTCATTTTTGTTCCTGAAATGCTCGAAGCAGTATAATTTTCAGAAGTGTAGAAGGAATATTCAGACTTAAGAGTGTGAAGGTGGACTTTAGCGCTTACTGCATTTATTGTGGAAGTGTCTTGTCCCTAAATTATGTATAGACTTAATTGACCCATGAAGATACTGCTACGTTTCTCATTGCCGTGAGTAGCAGTAGAGAAATTAAGAGATCTGCCATCTGAAGTGCTGATCCACCGTCATCACAACATGATCTCCAGAAGGTGTTTTACAAACATTACCATGTAGTGAGAATGCTACAGTGATACAAACTCTCATTAATTCCTGTGAATTAATATATTTTTTCAGCATCTCTTAATTTCTGTACTGAATCAGTTAGAAATGGTCACAATATTTTAACAGCTTTTCTTCTTCTAATATGACACTTCTGTTTGAGGTGAAAGTTGTGCTCTCCTCCATCTCTAATTAATTGTGCCAGCAGCCATAACATTTTATTATGTGATTCATACAGCTTTTATTTGGCATGAAATAGAAGTGAGGTAGCTTTGGGGTATGAGCTGTTCCAAGCGCAGAGCCTTTTATTTCAGTCTCTTTAACATCACCTTAGAAGATATTTAAAGATTCCTTTTAGTCTTGCGGCAGTATTTTTGCAGACCTTGGTTGTTGTTCTTTTCAGAAGTTGATAGCTAGCAGTTCAAAGATCAGCCATCCTGGTGATATCCCTTTTCTTCTGCGTAGGCTGTGCATCTCCAACCCTGCAGTATGGTTTTGCCAGTTGGTATCTGCTCTCTGCTCACTGCAGAGTGATAACAGGACCTGCCACGAGAGTTAGGATAAAACCAAGCTTAATCCACAAACCAGCCAGTTGTCATTCACTGTTTCTCTTTTCTCAGCTCTAGGTATATAAATATGTTGCAGTGATATCAGTTGTGGCCAAAACACTTATCAAGGAAAGTAAACAGTAGAAAGAGAATAGCAGAACAGGCTCTGTAGATCAGCTCCTTTCTCTCCAGCTTTCATACAGGGTATTGACTCAAACCACAGTGTCGTAGTGGATATACCTCTGCCAGGGCACCAAGGGAAAGGATATGTTCCGATTACAGAGAGATAAAGAACTTAAGGTTACAGTTTGCTTTCTCTCTAGCGGCAGCAGTCTCATGATTAGTCTTACGTTATTGCTCAACACCTTAAATATTGGTGTTAATTACAATTCAGATCATTGTATTTTGTAATAATCTCATATCTAAGATATCTCTATCCAAGATTAGAATAAACTTAGTTGAACATTTTCCATGGTAGCAGCCTTTAACTCATCAAGACAGCTATATTAGATAAACAGGGTGATGACTTTTTGGTTCTGCTGGTTGATTAGCAAAGGCTGGATCTATTTGGTTTAAACATAATGTGAAGCAAGATGAAGGGGAGAAAAAAAATATGGAATCATTTGACATAGCTTCTTTAAATCTCTGCCTTCTACCTAAAGTCATGTTGGTTCAGTATTAAAAAATAAAAAAGGTTCAAAAAGTAGATGGTGTTAAGTCACGGTAGTTGCTGAAAAAAATGGATGAAAGTGGAATAGCAATCCAGCATTTTAACATCTGGTAAAGCTGAGATCTTATTTCTAGTTCATGGCAGGACAACACAAACGATCAGGCAAAACCTGGGAGTCTGGATTGGCAGTGGTAAGAACTCATCTATCCTGTCCATGCGCTTCTGTAGCAACCAAAGGGAAAGATTAATCTTCGGCTCCTGTGACATTGACACCTATATACAAAAAATAATTCCATTGGAGAATAGTTACTATTCACCCCTGTGGCCATTACATGAATATTTAGCATAAGATCAAAATGCTATAACCATGTTCTTGCTTCTGATTCAAAACACACTATCAGGAGTGATTTGCTGTTAATATCAGAGAGCCTCTAGGTGACAACTGCCTCTCAGAAACCAGCCTTCATAAAATGGCTTTCAAATGCTGCCTGATTTGCAAATGCTTAATTCTCCAGGGCTTTCTATAAAATAATCTCAGATACTAGGTACAGTTTTGTCTTCCCAGAAGTGGCTTTGGGAGGTTCTGTGCTTGAAGTTTATTTTATTCGTGTTTTGTAACTTACTGATATAATTCTTCAAAGCAAATTCCTTAGACCTTTTTCATTTTTAAGATCTATTGATTTACCAAGAAACAACTTCAGAAAAAAACCAACCCCACAACCCAAATGGGCTGAAGTATTAAAAACTGGATGGGGGATGGAAGAACAAGTCTGGTAAACGTACTTTGAATTACAGTAACACTTGCAAACTTAAGAGCTTTGAGCCAAGCATAATCTAACTTCTGTGTATACAGTCAGTTTCTGATTCTTTTCTTTGCAGAAAATTATGTAAAACCCCTATTCAAAATACAGACTTCTCAGAAATCTCTGTCCTTCAGCAGATTCCAAAAGGTCAAAACTGTCATTCTGCTATTTATGGGGTACCATTCAAAACTGCAAGCTGGATCTTGTGCCTGTTTTCCTCTCTTCTGTGTATTTTCTCTTAAAGGTTGGTATTTATTGGGAGAATTAAGACTAATAGGATAACGTCACATCAATGTCAGTGTCTTTGGTGGAGGGCAGCAAATCTTTTTTTTCTAATCTAAACCAATTATCTGTCTAACACACACACAAACACATGAAGTAGAGTGTAGTTTACAAGTTGCCTTTCAATTTTGCATCAGGTTTTCCAGAGCCAAAAGGGTGAGTGGCAAATGCACATAACCATTTAACTGTTAAATGTTAAACGATATTCCGGTGAGGACTGCATTGTGGAATGGACTGTAGAAATAGAGGAAAATTGCAACATTCACTATCAGTACAGAATGTCTCATACTTTCCTTTCTTCTGTGAACTTCCCTATCTGTATAGTTTATTTTAATAGCTTTGAACATAGCAAAACTATTAACTCCTGAGAGAAGAGTTTATAATATTGAACAGGAAGAGGAGTATGGCAGTGATTTAAGTATTTTGTAGGCAATTTCCTTGCTTTTAAGCAAAACTGATGATAATACACGTTGCAGTTTCTCAAATGTATGTGTGCTTTCAGGTTTATGTGGAAATTCCTAATTGCTCTTCTGAATATGGGGGTCAGTGGGCTGCGCTGAGTAGAGCTGGACTTGGGCACGTCCTTAAATGTAAGCACACAGTTACGTGCTTTGCTGATTTGCCCTAAATACACTGCGTCGCTAAATATTGCTTATTACTAAGGAAAGATTGCTAGGATAATGAAACGTAAATGGTGCCTTTCCTAAGGGTATAATGCCCTTTATAAGATATTTTAATGCATCTGTGTAAAGATATGTAGCTTTTTGCTTATTACAGTACATTTACCTTGGCCTCTGATGTGGATGGAACATGTGCCATGCAGTATATTTACACCAAGGTAAAGTGAGGGAGAAAGTCTTGTCAAGAAATACTGTAGATTGTTAAATGAACAAAAAATGACTGTTAAAGTTTGTGGTCTGTATAGAGGAATGTGTAAACTCAAAAAAATTAAGTTATTCCACATAACAAAGTATAATTTCTTATTCCAAATGAAATATTAATTGGTAGAAAAATCTCACACTAGCCATCAGTTTACAAGCTTTAACAAGAAGAGTAACCATTGGCTTGCTATATCCCCAAAAGCAGAAAATTAATACGGTTGGATATTCCTGTTCGAAGGAGGATTATCTTTCTTTGTTATCATCACTGAAATATTTGCTGAGGGTTTCCCCCACGCCTGTCAGTGTTTAGGAGGTATTTGGACTACGCCCTTAATAATGTGCTTTAACTTTTGGTCAGCCCTGATGTGGTCGGGCAGTTGCACTTGATGATCGTTGCAGACCCCGTCCAGCTGAACTACTCAAATGGACTCGACTTGAATCTATTCTCTTCTTTCTATTTTGACACTTAAAAATTGCCCCAGAGGAAAACAAGATGATCAAAGATATGTGAAATAGTTGTAAGGAAATGTTGGAGAATATTTATAAAACCTTTGGTTCAAGTTGGAAATTGGATTTAGTGAAAGGCTCACACTGAATTCTCTTTTCATACTATTATTTTCTTATTTCTAAAAAGAAAGTTTCTAATCACCATAGGACTTAGGTTCTTGAACTGCCTTTGATAGAAAAAAGGTAAAAAAAAAATAAATACTAGAGCCATCTTCTTCAGCTTATTGCACTGATTATAAAACTTGGCTTCAATAGCAGAGACTGGGCACATGACAGAATTTTCCCTTGAAGTCTTGAGTACCCATACGAGAGCTACTTGCAGATAAATCTCCATTTCAGGTATTCTAGAACTTGTCCATGTCCAGCTGTGACGTGCAGTCAGCATATCAGGCTGATGTTTTACCAATAGCGTGAGCAAAATTTGTCCCCTGTTACCCTGTCCCCTGTGCCTCCTGGCACCAGGAGCAGCAGGGATGCTCCCTGTTCTCTTCCTGCAGCTGCTTTATGATCCCTCTGAATTCAGAAATATCTTGGTCTTAAAGGTTTCTGGATTATGCCCACTTCTCTCTCCTGCCTGTGCCTTCAGAGGGAAGCTACTTGGTTAGTCCTTTTCTATCCTTTGTAGAAAGTCTCTTAACTATGGGTTTTCTCAGGAACAGAATTCCAAAGGATTTAAATCAGCTGAGGTCAAACTATCCGTTAAACTGCTCTGCCAAATCAGCTCCGGAGCTCTACCATCCTCACTTGCTGCTTCTTGACCCTCTTAAGATGATGAGCGGAGGAGAGGTTGCTCTCTGGTGCTTCTTCCCGTAACACCCTCCAGCTGGGAGCGCCGTACACACTGGGAGCACCGGTATCGGTCTTGCACCTGGATTCCAGGAGAACCGAGCTGCGTATCCTGACCCAAAGATCACGTCTCACTTCACATTCGTATTTCATAGTAAAAGAAGGTCACGACTGAGCTTAGTACTTCTCTCCAGAGTGCAATCTCCCATTGTTCTCTTAAGAGTTGCTGTTAAAATGGAAAAACTGAGTTTGTTTTGCTGTTACTTTGGAATGCATTATTTTTGTTATGAAATGATTTTACAGTATGAACAGTTTACCTCAACCTTGACCTCCTTATATAAAGCAAGGAAAAACAGAAGGCTGAAGTTAAATTGTCCTTATACTTCTAAAAAACCCTCCATTATCTGTGCCCTGGCTTAGTTCTCTTGCTATCAGAATATATGCGTTACATACATATAAACATTGTTAAAAATATGTGAATAAATCACACTAACCTGTGCACACAGAAGAAAAATGAACCCAAATTTCTGTCCTGTTTCCTGTATTGAACCTGCCGTTTTGTTTGGGAATAGAAGAAAAGTTCCAGCCACGGATGCACAGAGGTAGGATCAAGAGTCTCACACCTGATGAGAAACAGGCATGGCAGGCGGAGGCTGTTACCGGTATTAGCTTGCTTAATTTGTTTAACAACAATTTGTTGACTAATGCTTGCACATGTTTAAAGTCAACCTGTCCTCATCAACGCAAACATTCTTAAATACTTCTATTGTAAGACCGAAACCAAGATTTGGGCTTCCATTTTCATCTCCTTTCTTTTCCTCAATATAAGTGTCAAGGCCTTTTCTGATTATATACGTGGGCAGATGACCTGCTCTCTTTTGTCATAAACTATTGTAACTTACTTATTGAGAGGATTTTTTTTTTTTAATTCTAAGTAAGAATTAAATTGCCTGTAATTAATGTTTTAGTAAGAACACATTAGATTTATTACTGAAAGTGGGAAATAATAATATTTTCTAATTATACCTAGTAAAATCATTTTTGATACAATATCCTTTAGTTTTCAAAATAGAACTTGATTACTTCCTCTGGAGAAAATAAAGAGAGGAGGAAGCATAATCTTTCTTGATTTATTTTGATTTAAAAACCTCACCCATTTTCATTGATAATGATGTACCTCTAAATCCACCTTAGAAAAGTAGCTTAAAACAGTCCCCCGTATGTATGTCAGGGTATTTGTCAATACTATATTGATGCTATATTTGTTTTCAAATGTGCTTCAAACGTACTGTGTTATGTGTTGGACTACATCCATGAAAATCTCAAAGAAGGATATCATAAAAGCAGTTTGCGAAGGACGACTCAAGGATTCCTATGGTCATGCGAAGCTTTAATAATATTCTCATTGTGCTAGCGATAGTTTGGTGGGACACTTAGGGGTGTGCAAGTCAAAAGAAGTCATGGATACATTTCACTAGTGAAAAAATAAAGTAGAAGAATTTCAGTGAAATATGAACAGAGACGGATAATAAATACACTTGTCAATATAGACAAGCTTTATTTATATACTGGTTCTGGAAATGATTTCTAACAGAAAATTAACCTTTTTTCTAGCTAGATTTGAAAGGATAAGTGAGAGCATGCTGGCTTGCAATGGAGTGCGTTCAGAGGTTGGACCCTTGTCACCTCTGTGTTATGCCCACAACTGCACCTACCTGTTGCGGCTGCATCTTTTATTTTTCATCAATTCCTGACTAAGCAGCAATTACCTTCAGTGCAGAACAGCAAGGGGTATACAGGGAAAGAAAGCACATTTTGTACTCCTTGTACAGTCTATAGATTTGCACTTTTATTTCACTTGCCAGAAAGAAGCACAGAAGATCAAACAGGCAGCATTAGGTTTTGGTTTGGGTTTTTTTTTTTCTTTGTTAATGTCCTGAGACACTGACATTTTTCAGGCTGTGAGATTGAGGTTTCAAACGCTTTTGTTTCAAGTGTCATTGCTTATCATTATGATAAAAAGACATCACAACTGAGAGAAAGAAGATAGTCATCTGTATATGTACTCAGCCGCTCTTTCCAGTGGATATTTTCAAACCCAAGATCCTGTTGAATTTGAAGTGCATGGAGGTTGATTGATGCTGTAATTGATTTAAAGCTGATTTCTCTTAGAACTGTCACTGGAAGACCAGAGGTGATAACACAGCTCTTATGATGAGCACTGCATATGGTTTACTGATAAGGAAGTTGGAAAGGAAATACTATATTTAAAAACCTTCAGGATGGAAGGAAGAAAAAAAGCTCTGACTGTGTTAATGTTTCTGCTGGATCCAAACCAGCACAGAGTCCTGCATAAGGGCCAAAAGGGTGCGTGCAGATCAAAGCAAAGCAGAAGAAGTTTTCAGAACAGCAGCACTTATTAAAAAAAAAAAAAAAAGGCATATAAAACCCCCCCCAAAAATGTACTGGTAAATTATTATAAGACTTAGATATTCCTCAAAATACTCTGATGGATTCCTCTAATGTTACTGTCTAATTTACCTTCTGCAGTCAGTTTAGCCCAGCTGATTTGAAACTCTGACACACAGATTTATAGATGCTTGTATCCAATTTTGCATTTTAAAAGGCATATTATTTTAGGCTTTTCTTTCTAGTTTTGATAGCTCTTCGGGTGCCTGAAAACGGCACTTTTCTGTAATTTTTTAGTTCTGATGGTTTTGTAAGTTCATTCACACCTTGAGAACAGCTTGAAAAATACTTACCGGTCTGTTCCTGAAATGTTTCTGATACCCCAAATGGGAAAAGTCAGTAAAACTGGCAGGCACTTTTAGAAATCTTAAGCTGATACATCATACTATGATTTTAGTGCAGAAATAATAATATTAAAGAACTCATACAGTGTAATTTGTTAATTTGATTTATGATCTTTATGTGGAAGATGAATAACCCTCCCAAGAGTTGTGCCTCGATTCACATATCTGTCGTAAAAACTGAGATTTTGGTTGTGTCATCTCCCTCCGAAGTGCAGTTGGACATATGTAGTGCCAGCAGGGGCTATTCTGCCTCCAAGCTTCTGATTCTTTATAGGTCTGCCAACACTTTGGAACCCATATATAGAAACACATGAGGTAAGCAAATGTTATTTATAGCATTTAATATGTGTTAGGTTTTATTACTTGTTTTTAGTGGTGATATCTCTTGAATCTTCTTTGGCTATAAAATAAAAGAACAGTGACAATTAAGTCTATTTTATGCAAATGTAGGTAATGATCCACAAACGCATGGTGTCAAAGCTATTTTCACATTCATCATTCAGTGACCTTCTAATATGGGGAAAATAAATACAATTCGAGCCTATTCTGTTGAACTAATTCATTTTCTAACAGTATGATAAGCTTGTAGTAAAATAATCAAATTTTGAATTACAGATGAGGAGTGAGGAGCTTAGGGTTGGACAGTCCCAGACATGCTTTAAAAGAAAAGGAAACAAAATCTTTAAAATTTAAGTGTTTTACTTTTGGTTTTGGCACTTGGAGATCAGAGTGTAAAGAGCAACAGTGAATAACAATTAACTGTAGTGGTGATAACAAAAAATCTGTTGTGAGCATAGTACATAGTATTAACAGACAATGAAATTGGGGGTCTCTTTTTTTTTTTTTTTAACGTTTTTCTGCCTGTATGCGTATCTCTAGAATACTTGTGACTGGAAAAGGTACCTGCATCTTCTGTTTTATCCATATGGTCCCATAGTAACAGATGCCTGAAATGGCTTAGGAAAGGTGTGACTCATACTATCTGCTGGATTTTTCCTGGCATTTTTTCCCTTGATTTGTCAAAATATTGCACAAAAGAATGTTCATTTATAGGATTACAGACTAAAACCTACATTTAGAAATGCTGTCATAAATGCCTGCATGCAGTCTGGCTGTCTTTCCTGCCAAGGACTGTTAATGCTTAAATTAGCCACCTGATGGTCTGGTGCCTTGTTGTTCACAAATGTCAACTGCTCATGAAAGAAATACCAGGTTTTTTCCATCAATTCACAGAATAACGTTCTGAGTGAGCTCATAAACCCCACTAATTGCTGGCTAAAATGTGGGTGTGCTTTCTTTTGCATTGTCTGGTGCTCCATTGTAGGGTAAATGGCAGCACATAGAGCTGCCCCCAAGACTGCAAGGAGGACTCCTCAAACTTTTGTCTCTTGAAAGAAAACGTGGCAGAGACAAGAAAGCAGAAAACTAGATCTCAGTCTTGTTTCTTTTTTTTTCTGGTTATAATTGTATATAATTATTAGGTAAAGAATTCAAATTACAGGCTTTTCCTCTATACAGGTTTTATTCAGAAAAAGGCATATTAATTTTCTATGTTTTTCTTCCATTGAAGTGGACTTGGTGTTTAAGATGATTCATTTCTTTTTTGTCTTTTCCATCTTCTCTTTGCCCTCTCCCCTCCAGCTCTGAATTCTCCCAAATCCAAAACCCCTATCAAAGCCCAAATGAATTAAAAAATACAATAAAATTAGCTGTTTCTAATTTGGGAAGCAGTATTTAAGAAATTTCATCTTCTAATAACATTTTTCCTGAGTTGTCAGAAAAACCCAAAATCAAACTGTGACATGTTTCCTATAATGCTGTTTAATTTCTAAAATCACATTACCAAAATAGCTATTTAATTTGTACTTTTCAGCAGTTTTAAACTAGTCTTCTATTGTAGTCTTAGGAACTGTTCCTTGGAAGACATTTTACTTCAGACATAAAATTACCACGTCCTCAGTCTGGTTGAAAATGTGATTTTTACAGCACTCTCTCAAAGTATTCTGAGAACCAGTTAATCAGTTTGGGTGGCTACAAGTATCTGGAATTCCCGTAGCTCACTAGCAGTTTATTTCACAGTAAGCAAACGGAAATATTTTCAAAGAAATAGAGGCTTTAGTGGACAGCCTGAGAAAACAGAGTGCCCAGATGGAATATTGTCACCGTTGATGTGTTTGTGTCAAGCATGAAGATGAGTTTTGCCTGCGTAGATCTCTGCCTGGCAGAGCCTCCGGAGATGTCCTTTAAATCTCTGCGTCCTCTCGACCTGGTTCAGAAAGGCTAGTCAGCATATTCAAAAAAGAATGTTCTTAATATTACTTTAACAGTTTCATATATCCAAACTTTCAAATAATCAGAAAATGGGGAGAACGTACACCTAAAAAAGAGGCAGCTGCTTGGGATGGGAGTTCTGAGGGGACTGAGTCTCCGTGGAGATAGGAAATAACAGCAGTCCTTTGAGACTTGCCGTGTTTGCAGTGGGATTACGATTCCCAGAGCACCCTCACACAAGGGGAGGTAAAAGGAAATTTTTTATTAAATATCTACTCTCATGAACATCTTTGTTTCCAAAATTCGCAGCATATAAGACAAATAGCCTTTCTGATTCCTCCTCTCAAAGCCCTGTCCCTGGGTTTGGTTTTGTCCTGTTCTGGTTCCAATAAGGACAGGCCACCAGAAACGGGGAGATGACCAAGTGTGGCTGTTCCCAAGGTGCGGAACGTACCCAGGACAGGCTGTGAGGATTATTGCAATACAGTTTGTTATTTGAGAAAGAATATATTTTATTTTTTTTTTTCCTAACTGACAGTGAAGAAGCATTTAAAGCAGTTATTTTAATTACCTAAACAGAATTTGACCAAGGTGGGCAGCACTTTTTAAAAAAGTGTAGGGAACCAGTTAGCCAAAGACAGCAATTAACTGTTCTGTTTTATTTCCTGCATGCTGTCACATGTGGGATGGTGAAGTATCCGACTTTCTGAATGTGAGTGTATGTGAGCCAGCATTTGAAAATGCAGACGAGGGCACAAAGAGATCTGGTATTCACAGCAGGAACTTCAAACCTCGCATTTGGCACGCGCTACTTACTTTTAATCGCTTGTGCTCTGAAAATCCGTTAAAAACTCGTTATGCTAGTTAAAACCAGGCAATAATGAGTCCACAAGTAACTGTTTGCTTTGGACCATAATGGAATATGGCACTTTCCTGACTAGACTCAAGCTGATGAAAATGTTGAAATATAGAGGTTATGAACGCAGGAGGGTAACAGCTAAGGGTTGGCAATATCAACTATTCATCTGATAGGAACAGCGTATAAAATGGCTGTATCAAAACATAACTGATTTGAGAGTTTTGCAGCATATTTAATCTGTGTTTGAGCTTTTTTCTCAAGCCATATCGATTCCCTAAGCTTGTTAAAGTTGTAACTGATCATAATTAGAAGTAAGCTGTTGCAGTAAGAGTACTTTCTTTCTAAAAGGCTACAGGACTTTGTATATAAATTATATATAGGATTAGGATAAGTAGGCTTGGTTAACTTATACTACACCAGTGTTTCTAAGAAATGTGTTATACTTTCTTTGGTTTTATATGGATTCGATAAGAGGTTCCCAAGGCTTTCTGGAATAAATAATTCTCTTTTTTCTTTTTTTTTTTTTGCGCCTCTTTCCTTGCCTGTATTTCTTTGTGGCTAAAAATCAATTGTCTAGATGACTCATTTTGTTTCATTTTTTGATGTTGGGTTTTTTTTTTTTTTTTTTTTTTTTTTTTTTAACCGCACCCCTACATTCTAATCCTCTTAAATTATGTAATTTATTTTTTAAAAATTATATGGGAGAGCAGTGTCATCTAGACGTGGCTTCAGCTGGTATTTTGGTTTGGAGGAAGGGTTGAGTTTTTTAAAAATTGATGAAGTGTTTGTCTGTGGTTTGGTATCACACAAAAAATAGCTAGTCATCTCCGCGTTGGCTTGTGAAATCATCCTGCTTCTGCTACAGGACATCCATCACATTCACTGTATTTAGATCAGCTGCTCTGCTCCAGCAACGTACACTGTGAGAAACTAGCCATTACATTGTGCATTAAGAATTAATAGAAAAAAACAGTTAACATGGGGTGTCTGTGGAGAATCTTGATATTGTGATCTTTTGTTATGCATTGTTTATGTATATTTGTTATAGTGGTGAGTGAAATGGATAAGCATTTGGCATTTTAACACTGCATAGAGCACACTAATGCAGAAAAGAATTCAGGTGTGTTGAAATGGCTTCTTTGCCGCATACTCACTTAAATGCAAACATCTCATTGTAATATAGGGTGGATGAATGTGTTGGAGACATGCAAAATTTTCCTTTTTTGATAGTATACAGAGTATTTCTTAGAAAATAAACAGAGTTCTATTACTTTGAGAGTGGTATCAGGGAGACCTCCAGCTCACCTGATGTTTCTTTGAGATTTTCTGAGCTGGAAAACAAGTACAAGTTTCAAAGATGGTGAGTTCCTTGTGTCAGTGCGGAGCATTATTTGATGGGGTTAAGTTACTCTACTGTTTTGCTGCAGTTCTCAGTGAACTGTCAATAAAAGAAATAATAAAAAATATAGGCACAGATTAGCAGTAACTAAGAATATGGTTACTTTTAGTAGTGAAGTTAGAAAGGCAGTGAAGAGAAACTGCTCCTATGTGTATTGTGTACTCTGGTTTACTAGTATTGCTGCTTCAAAAGCTTTGTAAAGACAGAAAGGAAATCTGCTGGGCACTATACAGTTGAACGTCGTAAGCAAGTGGTATTGCTTTTTTTGAAAAATTAGCTGATAAAAGAACAATTGTAATTACGTCACTGATATTAACATTTTAGTGGAAAACAGTTAAATAATCTGCACTGATTTGAAATACTGTATTGTTTGTGGAAGACGGTTTACCCCTCCGAAAGAAGTATTTCTGGAAAAAAAAAAAGTATCAAAAGAGACACGAATAGTAAAGCAGTTACACCAGTTTTCTATGCAATGTTTTTGACCAGAGTTTGAACTTTCCTTGAGGTCTAAAACTTGTATTAGCTCCCATCTGTATCACTGCTGTCTTCGGTTACAGTAGGTTTACATAAGCGCCTCATTTTGTTTTGATGGTGTCAAAACTTTTCATCTTGGCATCTGCAACACTTCTTTTTTGCTTCATAATTTTGATTCATTTTTCTAGATGTATAAGCTAAATCTATATTGTAGCAACACGTATTTTTTTAATAAGATACATGGTTTCTTATTCTACATCACGCAGTTCAGTATAATATCCAGAAGTAGAAGGAAAATGAAATGACATTTCATTTGTTTCAGAACTTGCAATGCAATTTGTGTTCTATAGGGATGTCAATTTTTATTTCACTGCAGTCTTTATTTTTAAATATATAAATATATGTGTGTGTTTGTGTATGAATATATGAATACATGAATATA
>VYZM01003660.1:3547164-3567984 GCA_013398915.1 Dromas ardeola
TATATGAATAGGTTGCCCAGGGAGGCTGTTGATGCCCCATCCATGGAGGGGTTCAAGGCCAGGCTGGATGAGGTTTTGAGCAACCTGCTCTAGT
The DNA here is from genome assembly GCA_013398915.1 of Dromas ardeola. Taxonomy (NCBI): domain Eukaryota; kingdom Metazoa; phylum Chordata; class Aves; order Charadriiformes; family Dromadidae; genus Dromas; species Dromas ardeola. The sequence continues at coordinate 3,547,259 of VYZM01003660.1, forward strand.
GGGAGGTGTCCCTGCCCAGGGCGGAGGTTGGAACTAGGTGATCTTGAAGGTCCCTTTTAACTGAAACCATTCTATGAATATAGCTTTACAAACATAGTTAGGAACAAGTTTTAGGAACTATTTCCTTCTGGATGTTTTTAATCAATAGCTTTCTATTACTATCTGCTCTACAATAATTTTTGCCAGTATCCGATGCTGTGTTCTTCAGTTAGCTACACTGATCTTTAAAAGCCTCTTCTCGACCACTAACTCACTGGCTAGAGCATGCCACCAAAATATGAATGGTGGTAGAAGCAGGGCCTGGAGATGTAGCTCTTCCCTCCACCCACACTTTAGAGTCAGGTTTACTTTTTCCCTTTTTTCAGCTCAGTAACTACGTACGTAATCCATCTAAAATGTGATAGTAGAAACAGATGGAGTTGCATAATACCCGACAGCATAACAGTTGGGAACCCTCCAAGGAGGTGTGAAATAGGGATTAAATTCTCCTCAGCTGGAGGAAAATGTGGACTGGGATCTCCCCTGGGGAGTGTTTTGCCAGCAGGGTAGGCAGTAGTAGGCAGGGGTGCACTTTTTTTTTTTCTTTTTCCTGAAATAATCAGAGCTCATCTACATGATGAGCCCGATAAGAGAAAGAGCTGAATGTAGTCTTGCCCTGATGGGTCTTGACCATAAACTTGAACATTTTGAGACCTCATTTCTGTGCCTGCTCTGTAGGAGGAGCTCTGGGTACCCATAAGTGCAAGAAAGTTTGATGTAAGCTCTTAATGTTCATGGATTTAGATGCCTAAGGCTTCTTGAAAATGTATTCTGGAGTTTTATACCAAAAATGTCAAAGTTACTTCAGCAATGGCGTTTTTGTTGTTTGTATAGAGCTGTTCTTTGTAATAACTAACATAACTCGTCTGGGGAAGGTACAGATGCCAGACAGAAGGATAACATTGTGCCAATATTTAAAAAAGAGTAAATGCAACCGTCCTGGTGATTGCTGGCCTGTTAACTTGGTATTGATCCAGAGCAAAATAATGCAGTGTTTAATACAAGGCTTGCTTAATAGAAATTTAAGGAAGATAATGTAATTAATGCCTAACAGCATTAGCTGAGGGAAAATAGATCCTACCAAGCTACCTTGATACCGCTTTCGATGAGATTACAAGCTTGATGGATAAAATAAAGATGTTGACATTAGTCATATGCCTTGGCAAAAATATCTGTAGCACATGGTACCTTAAGAAGAACAGCAAAACGACACCTTGCAGTAGATTAAAAATAAGCAACTAGTATATTTTAAAACCATTTTGTTTAAAAAATTTTGGCATCACTGAGTAGATCTGTTTTGAGGTTCTTTTTTCTGTAGTATTTAACACTTTTTTTATCACACATAACAAATATAAAAGGAATATTCATAAAATTTTCAGATTACGCAGGGGTTGGGGATGCAGTTAATGATGATAATGACTGATCAGATTCAGAGTGGCCGGAATTTCTTGTGTGCAATCAAGCAGCATGCAAAAAAGCCCATGCCTTTATTAAAGTCATACTTTTCTGAAAGGAAGATGCTACCTAGGAAGTCATTACTCTTGCAGGCTGTTATTTTGATGGAAATGAATTAAATATGAGTTCTTAGTGCCATCCCCTGGTGTGTGTACACAAGGTGTATCAGGTAGGAATGGAAAAATGGTAGCTCTGAATTTTGTTCGTTTACAAACACTGTCAGAAAGTCCCCTCTGTCCACAGATCAAGGCATCTGTTGACAATTTTAACAATATTCATAAAAGACTTCCTTCCAAGCAAAATGACAAGTCTATATGCTTTCTCTGTAATGGAAAACCTGGAGAAACTAAAAGATCTTAATTTGTCCAAATTGTAGAAGTGAAAGTTAAAGCCTGACTTTGTTTTTGCGTGGGGAACAGTAATTTGATAGAAAATTGGAGGGAAGGGGTACTTTACTTTCAATCAAATAATAGTAGCTAAAGGCTGAAACGATAGGTGTATGGTTTGGCCTGAATAGAGGAAAATTCAAACCATTTTTTTGCCATAGTTACAAAGCTGACTGAACTGTCTCACTGCAGTGACCCTTTCCATTTTACACTGAGGGATCACCAGCATTATGATGATAGCGGTGTATTTATGAGGCCAGCTGAGCCACTCTCCAACAAAACATTCCAAAGTTATGGAGGCTGGAGCTTTGCTCGGCGAGGGCATCAAAACTTGGTCCAGCAAAAATTTCCAAGCACTGCAGTACGGGTAAATATGCAACTGTCTCTTATAACATTTCTGTCTTAAAAGTAACAAAGTGGAAATTTCCGATAGCTAAAGACAAGTTACAAAATACCATGCACAAACTGAAGAGTGGGTAAATTTTGGCTGTACTAATGCTGTCTATAAGATCAGGGAAAATCTCTATCAAGCTAAGGAATCGGCAGTCGTCAAGAAAGAGCAATATATACCTCACTGCTATATATTATTTTTGAGAAGCTTCAAGACAGAAATGACAGTAAGTACATTTTTGGAAGGCGAGAAGAAATAGAAGATAGACAGAACAAGCCCCATACCTGAGTTATGCAAGACAAATTCCCAATTCTATTTTTAGCAAGATAGAACAGTCACAGAGAATAGAGCAATATGCTATAAATGAAGAGTGCTGACAAAGCGTATGTTGTTAAAAACTGGGGAAGGGTAATGAAATAGGACAGAGAAGGCTGAATTTTTGTCAGCATTCCATAACGCAAATGAAAAGAAGCCATTACAGTTGATCTTCCTTGAGGAAGTGGTCTACATTTATTCATTTCTTAAATCAAAAAAGAGATTAAATGCTTCAATAAAAAATTCTGAATTTTCTACTTCAGTTTATTGTAAATATGCTCAGAGAACTAGATTTAGAGTTCTACAACTAAAAGAGGTGAAATGGAGAATGATTCTCAGAGAAGTTTTTTTTTTAATTATTATTATTATTATTTTGTGTTAAATAAGAGGTCCTTTTTGGGAAAGGGAAGAAGTAGCAGTTGGTCATATAGGGAGAAGAGGAGAACCTGGCATTAGGAAAGTAAGTGCTATTTTTGAATATAGAATTGACTTAGAATTTCTGTGCAAAATTCATTTTTGTTTTAAGGGCTTAATTTAGTAAAATATGTCTCTGAATGGATCCTAGGCAATATTCTAAGTCTAGTTTTTCAGCACACTTAAAATTGGCTTTCTTCTCTGCTGCTGCCTTTGTGAGCACATAAAAATGAATAGAGTTCACTCACTGTTCACATGCTTAAATAGTATGCATTATAAATCTGTATTCAGGTATGTGTCCCTATGTGTAGTGCACATCCTCAAGATAGTCATGCTTTTGATATATATTTTTTAAATTATCTTATTGTTTAGTTTGCACTACTCTATCAAGCTGGATAAATTCTGATTGTCTTGAGAGTAGGCAGGATAATAAAACAAAAACATTAGTAAACCCCAGACTACAATTTCAGGTAAGCCTGAAGTAAATATGGTTAAATGTTCCTAAATACCCATATGCTTAACATAGCAATAATATATTTCATTTTTACAGACCTATGTACTTTTGGTGTATGACCTGGTTTTGGCGTAAGGAGGAAATTTCTGAAAATAATCTAAGGGAAGCTTTTCCTTGTGCTACGATTAGGAGTATGAAGAATGCTATAAATCATTCATTGGAGGCAGCCTTCAGAGTTTGCAAAATCTTCTGTCTTAATAGGAGATTCTGTCAAACATCTGAAACACCAAGGACCTCCTCATAACTGAGCCTCAGGCTCAATTAACTCTGTCTCTTACTGGTATTAACCAAATGTTTAGTTGAAAGCACAAGTATTTTTCAATTTTCCTCCATTCTTACTAGAAGAGATTTTTTTAAAGTACAAAAGGTTCCCGGTGATATCATATGGTCCCTATATTAATCTGTTTTTTTCCATCCCTGTGGTGTAATTCATCATCAGTATGGCTTAAACATGAACACATACTCATCCTGCCTGGGCCTGGGATCCCTGTAATCCCCTGACCCAGGCTGGCTAGCTGAACAAAAGGAAGCCTTAATTAAATTATTGCATAAATTCCCTTTGGAGAAGCTGAATAAAATTCAGTAGATGTAGGGTATCCAGCCCTGAGCAGATGTGAAAGGAAATCTGGAAGCCTAGTGAACTGGCAAAGAAATCCCAAATCTAAGCTATTGAAAACTGGTGCTTGGAGAGATGATTATTTTTGAAAGAATTGCATCCCCTTTTGAAGCGTTCTTGTTTTTTCTCAACCTAGCTGGTGGCTGGGAGGTTTGTTTGGATTTGATTAAATACATTGTACTTATGACGGACAGGCCAGTTGGTGCAGAAGAGGGGAGCAGCCAGGTTTGCTGCCTCATTGCCGTGCAATGGACAAACATGTCAGAAGAGCAGTGGAGAAAGGTAGATGTGTCTCTGAGATGATGGGGGGCTGGACAACAGCAAATATATGTAGAGCTTGTTGGCTTTGTAAAGCCAAAGTATTTTGACAGGGATCTGTGAGTTTGATGGTTTGGGTGAAAAGGGGAAGGGGAAGAAGGACTTCCCAAAATACTGTGTTAGTAAGAACTGTGCTGAAAACACGTAAAAGGACTGTGTTTGAGTGCCCTGAATCAGGTGCTGGGAGAGATGGAGAGCAGAACCTTCAGCGTGGTCTGTGATGGGCTGTGTTCTCCTCCCAAATACCATCTTACATACTTGTATGCTTCATGAAACCGAGGAGTGCAAGTATATGTTTGAAACAAGACATTTCAACCTGCCAGTACTGCTCAGGACACTTCTATTTTTCTCAATTTAGAACAACCGTCGGTTTTGAAATACTAAAACTGCTGCGATAGAGTATTGCCACAGCCTTGCAAGGGTTTAATTGCCCATTTGTGTTTGTGGCTTTCTGTCTAACAATAACTATGAAGTGAATGGATTTAGGATGTTATCGTTAACTGTGGTGCCCCATGGCTTGGCATGACTTTTGATGGGAGAGTCATCTCTTCCATTTCAGGATGGAGTTCTATAGCTCAAACTCAAATTGCTGTCTGAGTCTGAACCCCAGCTCACAAAAACGTACCAGAGATGACATGCATGAGGACCAACAGTGTTACGTCATATTTAGCTGTTGTATTATAATTAGCTGCCTGGCAGTTGGGATGTTCCTTAACAAGATGTAGTCTGGTAATAGTACTAACAGTACAAAATCTGACATGATACCTTAACAATAGCATGTTCTTTCAGTTCTCCTATGCCCTCGTAACGCCTCTGCACAAGCAGAAGAGACAATTGCTCATTGACCAATTCACCTGTTTTTATGTAGTCGAACATGTCGCTAATGCTAATCAATTAGGTTCTCCTTGTACTACTGGGAGGTCTTTACTTATCTTTGGGACTGAAAGCATTTTAAATCTCTTTAGAAAAATATCTTTCTAGAGAGAAGTGAATAATTACCTGAAAAGATGAGGAAACCTCCCACTTTCTTCTCTTTAGTAAGGACTTTTTTTTCAGGGAAATAAGGTGTTACGGAAGTCTAGGCTCTTTTTTTATACTGAACAATAATAATAATGATGATAAAAAATAGTGACTCAGACTATTTGCATATGGCTCCTCTAGCAGCAGTGTTCCTGTTGTTTCCTTTTTTTTTGCTGTCACTGAAAATCTGTTCATCTGCACGGTGAGCGATGCTGGGAGCTGATCTGTCTGCAGACTGTTCAGTTTTCTGATCAGTAGGGTTAGCTCTTACATGTTCCAGCTCTCTAAGCAGGCTTGGGTTGCGCAAGTGCTGGTGTTGGCCCACGGGAGGAGGACGGCCAAGCCTGGGGTATAAAGATCAGGAGCAGGTATTTTAAACTGCCAGGGGACTGCAATCCTGGTGTATTGTCTGCCTGATGTGTGTCTTGAATGGGAGAAATTTAGCAGTTTGCTGGGTAAGTTGTTGTTTTAGAGAAAAATACTGGATAATACTGCCCAATGGCTCAAGCAGAATCTTTTTCTGTTGATTTCAGTCCTTGACCTTTGCCATGAAATTGTCTTTCACTTTTTGCAGTACAGCAAATTTTCAGCAGATTTTCATCTCTCGGTTAGCTAATAGTTCTGCATGAGTAGGTTCAGGCTGGTTTAAATGTTGTCTCACTGCTGACCTTGCGCAGGGTGCTCTCAGCCCTCCCTTTGCACAGATACAAATTTTTGACAACGGGGCGAGGAACACATTCCTTTTGTCACATTATGTAAAATGGAGTTTAAATAACTTTTTTTGGAAAGCTATGAGAACACCAAATCCAAAACTAAATGGGGGGGAAAAAAAAGGAAAGAGGGGAAATGTTTGATATTGGGACATAGCTTTATAATGAACTCTTACCTCCTAGCTATTTCAACTCAGTAAGATACCTCTAATACACTAATAAATAAAATAGTAGCTAAATCAAAGTTCCGTTGGATCACGTATATACTAATAATAAATAAGCTTAAGGATTCAGAAGCGTAGTCCAGAAGCATAAAACCATCTAAGCTGGTGATACCGAGTCCAACCAATTCAATAAGGTCTTTTAGAAAGTGGCCACTAGGGAAACATAAAAATAGAGGACAAATGGAGACGTACCCAACCTTGGGTAAAACCTCACAGGTTTTAACTGATGACTTGGGGAGAAAAGAAAGGCACTTCTTACCTGGAATTTATATCTGTGTATTGTAACTGATAGGCAGTGACGAACTCAACCCCGACCTGGTTTTGGACCCACTGACTTCCATCAACTCCTACAACAGTGTGTTGCAAAAACTGTGGTTTTAAATGGTAGTTTTACAAGATTCTTTCTTTTTAAATTTATTCTGTTTTGTTTTTTTTTTTTTTTGGTATGAAACACGTGAAAAAATATTTTTTTTTTTCAGCTTCATCTTATGATTCATTATTTTATGTACTTGGGTCTTATTCCTGTATCTTTAACAGACTGAAAAATTTTGCTCGACTTGCGGGTTTTTTTTCCTTTTTATTATTTTTTTTCCTATTTAGAAACTTCTGTACAGTGTATCTTAATTTTTTTGTACTTTTCCATAGTTCTGCTCTAAGTCCTTCTTGAGGTAAGATGTCTAGGGTTGCATGGAAAATTCCAGACGTGGCACATCATAAATTTATACAATGGCATGATGATGTTTTTGAGATATTCTTAATAGTTTTCTATTTGCCTTTTTGAGTGCTGCTGAGCATTAAGCTGACACTTTTAGAGACCTGTCTGACATGATGCCAGATGTTTTGTATGCGTGGCAATGTATTATCTAGGGCCTATTATTGCGCCAGGTAGGGTTATTTTTACTTGCGTGCAGCTCATTGCCATTGAGCTGTATCTACCATTTTATCACCAGACATTCTGTATTGTCCGTGCCTTTTCAATCAAACATATGTACCAACGTTCAAACTCGCCACGTGATTTACTTAAATGTTGAATATCACAGATCTGAGCACTGATCCCTGAAATAACCTACCTCTCCTATTATGAAAAAAAAATAAAAATTCTACCATATCCTTTTTATCTCTTAGGGAATCTTTAACTCACAAGATGACCCTCTCTCTTACCTCATGATGATATAGCTATTTTAAGATATTTAGGTAAAGGACACAAGCAAAAGAAGTTATCATATAGACATAGATTATATTAATTATTCTTTTCCAGAAGCTTCTTGCCCTTTCAATGGGCTTGTATAGACTTGAGAGGCACTTAAACCCTATTTTAACTATTTCTCTATGTATCCTATCAATTCTTTTATATGTCTGTTAGCTCTTTTTTTGATACAATTTCCACCTGTTTTCCAAGATTAGAAGTCTCATTTTCTATCTATACCCAGTTCTCTTTTATGTAGATACTAATAACAGACTAATTGCTGTAATACTGCACCTACTAGTAGTACTTCAAGGGATGTGAATATGATCTGTCACATTTAGGTTGTTCATTAATCCTATAAAGGAAAAGAAATTAAATACTGTGTTTCTTTGTAGTGCCTTGATTTTGCTTAAGGTGATGTGATTTCTTAAGAGCCACGGAGGAGTTTATATTTGTGTTTACATAGGCAGAGCCATGCATTTCTGCTGGAGACAGCCAAGGTCAAGAAACGATTCATAGAATCCTAGAACGGTTAGAGCTGGAAGGGACCTTGATGATCATCTGGTTCCAACCCCCTGCCCTGGGCAGGGACACCTCCCACCAGACCAGGTTGCTCAAAGCCCTGTCCAGCCTGGCCTTGAACACCTCCAGGGATGGGGCAGCCACAGCTGCTCTGGGCAACCTGTTCTAGTGTTTCAGCACCCTCAGAGTAAAGAATTTCTTCCCAATATCTAATCTAAATCTCCCCTCTTTCAGTTTAAAAGCGTTACAACCTTGTCCTATCGCTCCAATCCATGATAAAGTCCCTCCCCAGCTTTCCTGTAGGCCCCCTTTAGGTACTGGAAGGCCACTATAAGGTCTCCTCAGAGTATTCTCTTCTCCAGGCTGAACAACCCCAACTCTCTCAGCCTGTCTTCATAGCAGGGGTGCTCCAGCCTTCTGATCATCTTCATGGCCCACCTCTAGACTCGCTTCAACAAGTCCACATCCTCCTTATATCGGGGGCTCCAGAGCTGGATGCAGCATTCCAGGTGGGGTCTCACCAGAGCAGAGTAGAGGGGCAGAATCACCTCCCTTGACCTGCTGGCAATGCTTCTTGTGATGTAGCATGGGATGTGGGTGGCTTTCTGGGCTGCGACCACACATTGCTGGCTCATGTTGGGCTTCTCATCCACCAACACCCCCAAGTCCGTCTCCTCAGGGCTTCTTTCAATCCATTCTCTGCCCAGCCTGGATTTGTGCTTTGGATTGCCCCAACCCACGTGCGGGACCTTGCCCTTGGCCTCAATATACCTCAGTGGTTAACAGTGCTTCATCTGTCTGAAGGGGACACGGAGACTCCTCTTACCTTGAAGACCCTCCCCGCAATTTCTGATCTGGGTTAGACTCAGTCCTGTTGTTGTTGATGATACAAAATGCTGAAAATGGAGGCCACAAGAAATTCTGGAATACAGGCACAGAGGCATATTAAAGGGCGGTTAAGAACAGATTAATAGTATTATAGAATGGAAATATCTGAACAGTTTTATTTGGTCTCTTTCTTTTTTTTTTTTTTAACCATAGCGACCATGATGATAATTCCTTTTAAGCAGAAAACTGAGATAATTGTCTGTGCCTGAACTGATACTGTTAGACTGTATATACAAACCAGGAATTTTTGATGATTGTGGTTATTTATTTACATGAAGGGGAAAAAAGGTTCCCTTAGAAATTTTTTTTAATCTGGATTTTTACTAAGCTCACTTTATGAAAATGACTTGCCTCTGAAGAATTGTTCTATATAAATTTAGCCTTCATGATTAAATTTAGCAATATAGTGAAACAGAATTTAAACTCATTTAGAAAATCTTAATCCACCTCTTAATGAAGTTTCCATAATCAATTTATATGGGGGGTAAAGAAAACTAATAAAATTCAATATTTAATGGTTAAAATGTGACACTGTGCAGACCCCAAGACACTAGGAAGAAGGAAGTCCTGCTAGGCTTTCCTTTAAAGACCATTTTCCATTGTTGTCTAGAAGCTAATTTTCAAAGTTCATTTTCACCAGTGGAGTAGTACTGTGTTTTCAATAGCAAAATTTGATGCTTTCTGTTATTACTGTTAGAAAACTTACTCAGTTTAAGCTAAAACAGATGTTTTGTTACATTGTCTTTCTCAAATAAGTTCCCAGCAGTGTGAAATTACAGCTTAGTGTCAAATGATGATCTCTGTCACTGGTATATGTTCTAAACCAGCAGCTTTCCCGACACAAAGCTGTCTGAAGTGGCACTGTGTGCTGCCTCAAAGACCGTGTGGATTCTCCAGTTGTTCCTGGGCAGATGTGAGGTGGGGAAATTAAGAATCTACACTGCTCTTGAAAAGATGTAATTTTTCTCCTTTTTCCTCATTTTTCCCCATGTAAGTTCTGCAATAAAGCCAAAAAATGAGATTTGGTATTAAAAATGTTTCCTAACCTTCTGAATGATTAATATTTAGATGATGACTTAGTACGAATAAGATTATTCAGTTCTTCTGATTATAAGACTTAAATAGTGATAATGAACTCAAGGTTAAATAAAGCTTATGTAGCACCTTTCAGTGGGGGGAGTTCAAATGTTATATACACATAATTAATTATGCTTTAGAAGATTACTATTATAAGCATGTCAGTAATATTAAGGAAAAGCAAAAGTTAGCAAAACCAGTATTTTGTCCCGAGTTTACGTTGTGAGAGATGGGGGCAGAACCAAACAATCCTGAGCTTCAGGTCCTCTCTTAATCACTGGACACAAATACTTTATTAAAAACAAAACAAACCACGTTAAAAATGGGGAAATAACTAACTCTGCACTCAAATCGCTATTCTGTTATCTCCGATTAGCTCAATGTGGGGGAGGAGTGAGTAAACATGAGTAAAATTTTGGGGGATGCAGAGTTTTTTTGATCAGAAGTGCGCTTCAGTGGCACTGTGTTGGGGATATGTGTGGTGGACACAAAGGGACTAAGCAGCAGAGCACATTTAAGTGCCAACAAAAGGTGAGGTTCCCACTCCAGTAGAAAGGGGGGCTGTTGAGGAGACTGAGAACTTGCTGTAACTTTGCTGTTCCAGTACATGAACAGGTCTCTTCGTTGTCTCAGGTTTCCCTGCTGCCTTTGCAGTCAGCCAGCCTTTAAATGTGAACAGAGAGGTAGGGTTGGGGTCTAATTTTATTTTAATTTTATTTTAATTTTATTTTAATTTTATTTTAATTTTTCTTCAGAGCTTTATTAGTGAGTAGGATTTCAATGAGTCAAAATAGGAAAAAAAAAAATAGAGATGTACAGTTCGCAGAACGGATGCGCTTTCTCTTCTGTTAGTAGATGTAGAACCTTTTGATTTGAATGTATGGGGTTTTTTTAATTATTTTTTACGAGAAGTGGAGAGGAGAGGGGGCAGGCATGGAAGACATTTCTTGCTTGGAAGAAGAGAAATGTCCCGGCCCAAAGTGATCAAGAGAATCAAGTCCCACTAAAGGCGTGTTTATGGGAGTCAATACCACAAAACGTTGCCATTTACCATTTTCCCCCAGAACGAGCTGTGAAGCGAGAAGTCGGCCAGTGTCCTCTCCGTCCTGGGATGGGGATCTGGGAGTCTACCAGGCTGAGGGTTTCACACCTCTGAGCCCTGGGAACCCCTTGCTCACACCTTCATGAATGAATCATCTTCCCTGGATCTCGCGCGTAGCGCTGGCAGCGGGAGCCGAGGAGCGCGGGACGCGTGTGCGCACAGTCGCAGCGGGGTGTATTTACCACCCGAGTCCCGGAGCTCGCCTGGGCTGGCGTCCCCAGGGTGAGGGAGGGTTTCCGCACTCCTTAGTTAGCTGAGAAGCAGAACACATTCTGCTCTGGCAATTCGAAATGAGTGCAAATTAAGGTAAATTAGAAAATCATGAACTATTTAATACTCCTATTTCCACATTATTTATTCAGAAGAAATTTCTATTAACGGTGCATTGGACTCACAGAGCAATTAACTCCATCCCTTTCACCGATCCCTCTACAGATACGCTGACATGCTCTGCAGAACAAAGGGTTTGATCTTTTGGGACTAAGATGCTGTTGTGTTGGGTTTTTTTTATTTGCTTATCACTGTGTTAACATATGAGGGGAAAATGATTAGTTACATTGCGGCATTCTGTGAAGACGTGGAAGGTCAGGAAGGTGTTTCCAGATCTACATCCACTTCAGAAATATTTTTGATTGCTAATATTCAGAGCATACAAAATGATTGCCTCTTCTTCCTTCAAGTCTGCTCTGCCCTTGTTTCCCTGAGAAGTGTGGCTGAGTACACAGCTGCTGATTTCTACGTTTAGTTTGGTGCCTGACAGAGCTACAAAACACAGATAATGGTTCCTCTCAAAGAGGACAAGTGTTGTTAGATAAACTATCAAGTATTTCATTGACAGAAAGATGCATTCTTTCTCAGTTCCATGGGGCTCAAGAGTCAGTTCTGGGATGGTGGATGCCTTTGTGCAAGATGGCTTATTTTCTACATAGCTCTTACAAATACAGTAACGCTGAAGTAAATGCACACTTTAATTATTCTAAAACATAATTTATACATTAGTTTCCATAGTAACTTGTCATTGCTGTGGCATGGTTGGAGCAAGTGACATTTGTGAGTGTAGAAAGTCAATTTATGCAATGATTTACAATGTAGCAATTGATTTCTCAAGTAAATATTGTTTTTGTTTGTTATGGTCAGCTGCATTTATATTGAAATTGTTGTGTATTCCATAGGTACAAACTAGATGGGAAAATTAGTCAATGAGGTCACTGTATTTTAAGCATTAAGAACTGTAATTGAAATCTGTTTCTGCAGAAGGCTGTATTTTCAAAAATGTACTACTTCGACACTTGGGAATACTGTTTCTTCAGGGCTTGCTCCACTGTTAAATAAAGATTTAAGTGTTGAGCTCTGAAGGAATCATCGCTTTCAACCAGGGACAATTCACTGTGCCAATAAAAAGGTTGTGTACAATTTAGAAAGAACAAGAAAACAATGTTCTTGGCTCTAATTAGTTTTCTTGATATATAGGGTAATATATTTCTCAGAAGGATATAAATGATACTAACACTTTTATTTTGACATAATAAGCCTTCTAAAGAATTACTGAGGTTAAATGAAAAATACATACAGTACTTTCAACCCTGTTTTACACTGTTGCACTTGCAACTGTTGCTGCATGTATTGGTACATGGAGGAAATCTGTATGTGGCCTAAAACGTTAGCTATTGCTGCTGTAAACTTATTTTTTTTTAATAGGCATCTTTAATAGATTATGGAAATCTGCAGCAGTAGAACATCTTGGAGAAGAGCTGGTTCAACCCAGAATGGGTTTGCTGCTGTGGAAGAGAAGTGACACACAAACCTTGCCTCGATTCCAGAATCTGAGAGCTGCAAAACCCCAATTAACCCAAGAATGGTTTGACAAAGACACCACAGTAGACGCACATAAAGTTAGAATGCCAAATATCCATGATTTGATGCAGGTTTATGTGATTAGTTGACATTGTCAATACAACTTGAGCTTCTCTATACTGACCTCAAAGTCAGGGTACCGTATGGTGAAAAGTTTAATTCTTCAAAGCTTTAAAGGTTTCTTTTGGTAATAGGTTCACTAGATTATCTGCGAGTACATGGGATGAAAACTGGATATATTGGAACAGTAGCTTCATATATGATTTTTTTGTTATAATGTGTTTTTAGAATGTAGATGACTAGTTATTCAGTTTGAGGAGGCAGAACAAAGAATAAAGGCAAATGTGATTTACAAGTATTTAAACTAAGATAATACAAACTAAGGAGGAGGGGAGTGTTTCTACAGTGCATGTACCCCAGTGAAAAGGCCTCTGTGGAGTTAACCATGTTCTGACAGTAACGCAGACAGCAATACCAGGGTGCATGGTTACAGGATTTTGTGTGGTCCCGTAGGTGCCTTCACTGCTGTGTAGCTACAGGGTGCGCATTTGCAGTTCTCCAGCCTGCCTTTCGCTTTTAGCGATGTAACGTGTCGTGTCGCTGCTGCGGCTGCGTTTGCCAGGCCCCTGCGGCAGTGATGCACCGTGCTGTTGTTATGCTGTGTGTTTGGGCCGGCGTCCCCATGGTCTTGTATGTGCAGTCCTGGGGGTGGTTCTCATGGGAAGGAATTGTTGCTGGGGTGAGAATTGCTCTGCTCTTCCCCTCCTTTCATAACTGTTTCCTATGCCTTATTTTCTGCTTTATGAATCATAAAACAGTTTGAGTTGGAAGGGACCTTGAAGATCATCTGGTTCCAACCCCCCAGCCCTGGGCAGGGACACCTCCCACCAGCCCAGGTTGCTCCAAGCCCCGTCCAACCTGGCCTTGAACCCCTCCAGGGACGGAGCAGCCACAGCTTCTCTGGGCAACCTGGGCCAGGGGCTCACCACCCTCACAGGAAAGAATTTCTGCCTAATACCTAATCTAAATCTCCCCTCTTTCAGTTTAAAACTGTTACCCCTTGTCCTTTCACCACATTCTCTGATCCAGAGTCCCTCCCCAGCTTTCCTGTAGGCCCCTTTTAGGTACTGGAAGGCCACAATAAGATCTCCCCAGAGCCTTGTCTTCGCCAGTCTGAACAACCCCAGCTCTCTCAGCCTGTCCTCATAGCAGAGGTGCTCCAGCCCCCTGCAGTCATTTAAATATCTGATAATTGTTACCTAGCAATACATGTGTAAAAAGGTGTAGTCACTAATCCTAACACCATGGTTGCACCTGATTGAGGACTCTCCAGTTGGCAGTAACAGCATGAGAAGCGGTAACTACTGTTAGGGAGTTTGAGCCAGGTCCAGTGAAAAGTGTCTCAGACTGGGAGAAAGCGTAGCAAAAAGTCCTTGCTGGCATCACTACCTGCTGCATTGCAGAAGCCTGTCTCAGCATCCTCTCTGCAACAACTTCATGCTAAAATCAGCTCATCAGTAAATGACTACCTGAATTACAGAGCACAAGTATTGCAATTGCAACTGTGCCCGGCTCACAAACAGGTGCTGCATTGTAAAGGGACAGGGCGGGAAGACGAAGCAGAGCAGATTATCAGAAAACATCCCCTCTCCTCTCCTGCCTGCCCGAGAACTGCGCATTGTTCGTTGCATCTATTGTTTTCATTCTCCTTTTCCTTCTCATTTGATGATGGAGGAATAAGAAATAGATTTGGTCCTAGGAGGTCAGTGGGAACGCTGGTGGAGAAATAGATTGAGATTGTGTTTTGGAGGAAATTTTCTAAGGCATTTGAATGTGGCTTTTCTTTTTCTTTCTTCCCTCCCTTCCTCCCCTCGGTTACCAGAAGCAACTGGCCATTGGAAATTATAGAGAGACTGCTGGACTGCCACCAGCTGCAAATTAATTTGTATTTTTATATTTACGCATTCGATGTGTTTCCAGCCCCTGATGGAGATAGTAAAAGGCTGAGCAGAGCGTTACAAAAATCTGCCCTGAAAAAGAATTGGGGTTGGGAGGGGTAAAATGTATGAATAAAATCGGAAAACAATTGTAAAAATTAACTTGAAAAAGGCAAAGTATGGAAGACTACTGAAAACTGGCTATATCTTGAAGACAGTGTGGAAACAGCAAGGGCAGGTTAGAAACGAAAAGTCAGAAGTTTATCTGTCACCGTTTCTCTATTTTACTATGATGTCGTCGTTATTTTATCTGTAAAATGGGGATAATAGGATGTCTGTTCTGTGGACTGGTCTGAATACAGTGGCGTAGACAAATTACAGTAGTTCAGGAACTTATTGCTTGTCAAATGATCAGCGAAAAATGTATGAATATTCCATCTTGTTTCAAAGTAATATGTGATAGGTTAATCTATGTGCATTATACTTGGGAAATGGAGTGTATTTTACATACACACACATATTCACACACACAGAGTTAATGACTGTGATTGACAGATAAACTATAATTTAACTGTCATCACATGAACGTGACCAATGATTTGTATGCAGAACTGTAACACTCCTCACCAGCTTTGTAATTCATGTTTTCTAAATATACAGACATCCACCATATGCGGATGCTCTTATGCCAGATGAGAACATTTAGGCTTGAGTACACAGACGCCGTTGTTAGTTAGTAGGTTTTATGCACATGTTTTTCATGCTGTTGTTGGAACTGCAGCCATTTATCTAAGTGACTAAAATGTTTTTGTTGTAGCCGGTTGCTTGAGATGTTTTGCTCCTTCATTCTGCTTTTGGTAAGGATGAACCTAAAGGAATCTAAGTATTTTGCTAGTATTCTGTCAGTACTGCAAAAATATTTTGGTAAACTGGTGTAATCTATTTTTTTCATTTGAAGC
This sequence comes from Dromas ardeola, assembly GCA_013398915.1. Lineage (NCBI taxonomy): Eukaryota > Metazoa > Chordata > Aves > Charadriiformes > Dromadidae > Dromas > Dromas ardeola. The sequence goes on from VYZM01003660.1 coordinate 3,563,186, forward strand.
ACTAGGAGAAAGGTTCCTTTTTCCAATCTAAAGCAAAGTTCCTCATTCCACCAGTAGCTTCGCTCTGTGCGCGATCCCAGCTGCCCTCATGCAGTGGCTGAGGGAGGGTGAAGGCTCTTGAAACTTTCTGTACGGTTCTCTTTTTAATAGGAAGGTATATCAGGCTTTGCTTTTCTGGGCATCCAAAACCCACCTTAGCTAGAGAAGTTAAGGACCAACTCTCATCTAAGCTGGGCAGATCTAGTTCGTAAGTAAGACATGGTGATAATTAAAACTTCAGGGATGCTTTTACTAACTTACTGTTGGAGGTACAAGAACTCATGGTGTTCCTGCCATCCCACTCAGCTATAATGGCTTAGTGGTCAGAGCACTCTCTGTTCCCTTTTCTTCCTGAAGGATTCATATCCATGCCTACCCCACAGGCTGTGGACTAGTGGATTTAGTTTTGTTTCAGTCATAGCTTCCAATTAAAAGATGTCTAATATGTAGCCAATGTTTCTCTGTGCCTCTTTGCTCCATGTGCGTGTGTTCAGAAGATCCTTCGGTAGTGTCGCATTTTGTACCGTGGAGAGACTGAAATGCTTATTTCTCGGTTGTGGATTCTCCACTGCTTTTAGGTCTGAGATTTATGAGAAGAAAAAGGAAAGTAAGGAAAAAACCTGAAGCAGTGGTTACGCATAAGAACGCAGTGCTTTAATGAGAGAGTAACAGCCAGCTCGGACTGACTCTCGGGGTATTGGCTCCTCTTCGTCTCCCCATCGCAGGGAGAAGGACAATGAGAATTTCCTCCCTAGTTTCTCATCATTTCGTATCCACAGTTGCAATATTCTTCTTCAGTTCAGGTTTGGGTTCTGAATTGTTTAGATTTGGATTTCTTAAACTCTGGATTAGATTTTCATTTCAGTGAACTGCATTGACACCAGTTTCCATTGCTGTGCAGTTCTTCTATGTACCTTATCCCCACTTTGGTATAAACATATATATCTATATCTATATATATATCTTCAATTAACTTCTGAAGGGATTATCAAAAGCATCCATTTGGTGACTGAAAGACTTCTGTATTTTAGACCTATTTTTAGAAATTAATGAAATATAGCATGTGAAACGCTGCACTCATGGATCACTCGATACCATACAGAAGTTTGTAAAATATCGTTATTTCAGTTAATTGTAGCATTGTGAGTCTATACAGTTATCTGAAAAAAAAAAATAAAAAAATGTAAAACCATGCAAGGATTTTAGTTTAGCAAAATATTTATTGCACTGTGATCAATAAGATGAAGAGAGTCTTAGTGCATGTTTAGATCTCCATTGAAAAATTGGTGCAGCTTTGAAATGCATGCACAACGGAAACTAGTAGGTCTTCATTCTTTCACGTGATACGTATGCACGTTAAAAACATATGTAGTCGTGAAAATCTTGTCAGTTTTTCATCTTTATGCTGCCATGCTTTGCTGCATCATTTTTTCACTACGAAAAGTGGCATATGTAATTATAGGGGAAGGCACAATTACAAATTGCATGCAATTACATCCAAACAAGTAAACAAAATAAAACTACATTCAGCAAGCTAAGGAATAGCTGAAAGCCTTTTAATGGAGATGCCAAAGATGAGCTTTTGCAGCTCTACAATTTACCAGTCAAATTGTTGTCATTTAGGAGAACTTCCCCACAGAAGCTCGGAGTAGAGCAAATGATTGGCAAATTGTCTTTCTAAATTATTATATACTGTTCTGATTGGTTTTCCCCTATTATTCTTTGACAAGATCTTAATATTTTCAAAGTTGAGAACTTGTGTATTTGTCTTCAATAACTGAACTTTCCTGTTCTGCATCTCTCGTGAAGTGAGACGCGTTCACTGCGTGGGGCACATCTCAGGAAATAAGTAATATTTTGAGGGTGTGATTGTAATAAAAAAGCTTTATGAGTTTTTAAAAAGATCACACAAAAGAGGATAAATACTGCATCTGTATTGTTCAGAAGTTTATCATTAAAATAAGTTCTGTCTTCTGGATCTAAATCAATGGGAGAAGTAAACAAAGCTGCAGAGATAAGGTCGTGTTCTCAGGTATGGACAGATCTTGTCTAAAGAAATTAAATTTTGGCTGTAAACGACTGCTGAGAATTTCTTTGTTGTCTTGTATACGGTTCCTAGAGCTACGGGATAATTAATGCTGGTTAGCACTGCAGGACACACAGATCAAACGAGTGTTTTCTCTTACCTTTTCTACCATGATATGCAGCTGCCTTTCACATGGAGCTAACCTGCCCTGATGGAATTTCTGATGCTTTCTTCTGAAAAGGGACAGATTCCCATGCAGGGCGCTGTTTGGTTTATCATTTTTTGAAAGATTAAAAGATATTGAGGGGGTTGGATAAAAGGGAGAGCTGGCTGAGGGATTCTTCCATATTCCTTCGACAGAATAATAATAAAAAAATGTTCTTCAGCCTATCCAGACACAGTCAGATTGTCTTCTGATATCATGGAATGCGTTCCGCAGCTGCATCCTCTTGACAAATAATCCTCCCTCTCCACCAACAGCATACTTCAAGATAATTGGCTGAAATTTTCTTAGCAAATAATTATTTGACCAATTAAAGCTGTTAGTCTGCATAGTAATGAACTGTCAACAGATCTTTAATTCCTATGAAATCCTGCATTTTTACAGATGGAGGGAAGATAAAGAACATCTTAAAGTTGTTGAACAAATACTTTCATTCAAAAACACTGAAAAGATGCAAAAGTTTTTCCTTCTGCAAACGTTTATGGAAACCAAACGCCATTCAGATTGATGCTTAAGGCAAAAAAAACAGTTAAATGAGAGGTGAATGTAAAATTTATAGAGTTAGACAGCGTTTTTGAATCCTCTTTCAGTTTATTCACCCAGAATCATATAGCAAAAATGATCTGTAGAAGTCAAGACCTACATATAAGGGCCTACCCTGTTCTGTGAAGAATTTTCCATTTAACTCTTACTATATTCAAGCTACTTTAAAATATTATTCAATTAAATGATATATCAAATAGCAACTCCATATGATGTATTTCTCCTGCACCTGTGTAACAAATAATCAAGTAATTTATATCATTATTGAGTTAACAGTCTGTGTTGAAGCTGTGGAGCATGTCACCAACTCACTGCTTTCTCAACTCAGAAGAAACCAGCAACGGGGGTTATTTGAGATGGAATATCTTTAAAAGGACCTTGTAATTGGGCAGTAATAGTCACATACCTGAAATATTTTCCTTTATGTCATTTAAGCTGAGTGGGCGAGCTACTGCAATGGCTTGGATTAAAAATGCTATTGGAAGCTAAGAAAAAAAATTAAGAAACAACCAGGAACTCTGGGGAGAAAACCTGCTTGCTTATATATTAAAGAAGAAAGCAGATAAGTGATAAATGTGGGTGGGAAAAAAACCAACATTAAATCTACGAGTAGATGACCAACCCAGTAAAATCTGAAAAACAAGTAAGAGTGGGCAAAGGATTATTATCAAAAGCAGCAGGAGCTAAAGGCTAAAGCCAAAGTATTTTAAGTGCAGGAGTGGAAAAAGTAGCTGAAAGCACAGCATTTATCAGCCTGAAACAATGGCACATTTGCGCCATCGTGTTCTGAAGTAATTTGCCCATAGGACAGAAAAATATCTTGTTTTGAAATCAGATGGAAATTAAAATGCAGCACTCTCTCCCAGCTTCTTGTTTTAGGTAAGATTTTGACAGCTACCAATGTCAGAAAAAGCTTCCTATCTTAGTGTCTGTAATTTGGGTTAGGAGAAATAAGCGAGAAGTAAGACTTTGATGAATCTTGTGTCAGTGTGTACATGGATATAGATTTGAGTTATCTATTACTTTCTGGATAGTCTGCAGAGAAGTTGCTTAGATTTCAGTAGTATGAACTTAATTTAAACTAAAGGTGGTTTAAAATTTAAATGGATGAGAAAGTACAGATTTAAAATCAACACGCAATTTAGAATACTGTCAAAAATCTCACCTTGCTACTTTTATTCAGTGGCACATTAAACAATTGAGCCTAAAATTTTAAGAAATGAAAAAAGTTGTTTTATATTTGATTTCCGCATAACTCGCTGATGCTTCCAATTGGAAGTGTTCACCAGATTGTCCCCAAAGACCATCCAGCTGAATCCCAGCATTGGTTCTCCCAGGCTTCAAGTTTGCACACTTGGAAAATATTCGGCAGCATTTGCTCTGACCGCAAACTGTCCCGGCACTGAAATGGTTAAGCACAGTGTCACATGTCACCTGCATGACCTCAGTTGGCATTTTAGCTTATCCATTGTGTTACTGCTGTGATTCCTCCCTAAATGCCCCACCTTCCGTCCTTACGCTGGTGTTTGCTCTCACTTGACCTCTCTGGGAGCTGACACATCTTGTTGTGGTTAAGACAAGAATTCATCTTTACAAATTTTGTTTTCCCTGTATTAGTTTTCAGCCCACTTTGCGCCATGGAGACAGCAGAGATTCCACCTCACTACCAGGCTGTCTCTACATTCATGTTTTAGTTCAGCTCAGGGATGTGCACTTCTTAAGTGAGTTAAAGATCTTCCAGTCTTCTGAACAAATTTTGTTGATTAACTATTAGCAGTTTTTCAAGACTAGTTTTTTTCTATTCTGGCAAATTTGTGTCCTTCTTGTGCATTTTTTAAGTAGAGAGAAAACATGTTGAAATGGTGCAAATTTTCTTGTTTCCTTAAGTTAATGATATTTTGTGATTATAATATGTAATAGGTTTTACAAAATTTGGGAGGAAGGAATAGAAGTGGGGCTGCAAGGAAG
>VYZM01003660.1:3568025-3618965 GCA_013398915.1 Dromas ardeola
CCCCCCCCCCCCCCCCCCCTTCATGATCTCTTGTGAATAGTAGCGTACAGAATCTTTCTTCAATCTCAAACTCAAGGTTAACGTCAGACTGTTTAACCCTGTTGTGGAACTACAGCATGAACAATAAACAACATAAGGAAGTTTGAAAGCAAATTCATCCAGCAATACAAACTTTCTTTCTTTCACCCAGCTGGTGCTCAGAGGCTGCAGCTTTAATTAGAACTGCAAGTAACCTCAATTTGATCTTTAGTTTAAGTAAAAATGTCATTATATATCAGCAGTTAGACCAAACAAATATTGCAAAAAGGTATTTGCCAGTCCAAGTTGCAAAAAAATCCATTAATTGTATTTTATTCATGGGGCCTTTTATTTTCTCCTTGCAAACTTTCATAAAAGCATACTTTTATTCACAAAACTGCGCAAAGGAAATGATACGTATACATCTGTGAATTGATGTAAACAGCTGGCGTGGTTGAAGAGAGATCAAAGCAGGGAAGGAATGTAATTGGAATTCAGAAACTAGCTGTATAACACCACGAGATACATAAATAGTCAAATGGCTAGTAAGAAACTTATACTGGCCAATGTATTGCATAAATGATTAATCTGATTTTGAACGATGACTAAATATGATTGCTGTCAGGTAAAGCATTCTATATGTCTCGGATCTTTGTTCATGGGAAATAGTCCCCCTATCGTCAATTAATTCTTCCTACTTGAAAAGCAGCCATAATGAACCTTTATTCAGTGGGTTAGATTCTCTTTATGTACATCTGCTTTATAGCCCTGTAATTGCCTTGATTTCTTTGAACTTACTCTTGATTTACGTTGCTATAAATAAATAAATATTAACTAACATAGCCACCCAATCTACATGTAATTATATAGATATTAGCTATTTTAGCTATATTAGCCTCTTAGCATCATACTTGAAAGCCTGGAATAAAGAACATCAGCTGCCTTACAGAAAGGTTAGACAATATTAATAGCTCCAAGTAGAAAAATTTCAATTATGGGTCTAATAAACAAATTGCTGAAAAATATATTGTGCATGCATTTAGTAAGCAGTCAATTATGCATGATCTTGCATGCATTTTTTTTGCTTTTCCTGTATATTCGATTACTTGAATTTAATAATTTACATACTGTCTCTCTTATCAACATACCCTTGAGACCCTGGTCTGATGTTTTTCAAATTAAAGCCTCATTGGTTATGGTAAATGGAGCTAAATATATATTTCAGAAAAAATGAGGAGGACATATCAATATTGACATCTCTTCCTGGAATTCAGGGACCGGAATGAAAATCATCTTGAAATCTTGATCTGAATCTTGTTTAAAGATTTTATTTAAATCAAACTTTCACATTTTTCTGTAAATATTTATTGACTATTTCTATAAATACATGCATTTCTTGGGGATTACAGGGTCCCATAGTACAGTAACCTTTTTTTTTTGAAGCAAATGGTGACTGTGAAGCTTGTAATTGCATTAAACCACATGAATAGTTCCTATTTCATCTGTGAGGTTAGTATAGAGGGGTTATGTTACATAAAGGTTATGAAAGAGTACCTGCTAGTTGCACTTACATACTATATAATTAGTAGCAACATTTAGTTTAAGGCAAGTGAGCTGTGGTTCTGTGAGTGTTCGGTTCTTGTCCATGTGTTCCACGTGTGTACGTGAATGATTTGTCCGGTAATTGTGTATGTTGTTTCAAACTGGGAATTTGTCATTTTAAACTTCTTTTAAATAGTTTTGAATCAATAGAATAATTAACCAGACCATCGCGCAGGTGGTGTGTGCAGGATTCCCAGCCTGGACTTTACTTTCTGATGGCCATCCAGCCTGTCTCCCCATATTACGCCTGAGCTCGCATGTGAAAGTGTTTATTTGGCGTGAATAATCAGTGTCATCCCTAATACATGTTGTGTGCTCTTCTTAATGTAGTAGTACTACTGAGGACTGCATGTGAAGCTTTATGCTTTTGCGTTTTAGCGAAATAATTACCCGTTTCAGAAATAGTGTTATTGACAAGTACATCATCTAATACATCTTAATTTGTGAAACCCTAGATACTTGGTGTATCAGGGCTTTTCTGTGTTTTGTTGCTGTGTCTTCCACCTGATACCACTATGGCTTTTTTTGGATGTTTCGTCTGATTTTTTTTTTTAATCATTCTTTTTCCCAGCTAGTGACTTTTGTCATTTGATTACATGATCTGCTTGCTCAAATTAAAGATTTTGCTTGTTACCAAATCCCCAGATCAGGTGTGTCTATACAAAATCATGAAAAAAAAATCAGTTACAAATACATGAAGAGCAGCTAAGCTGAGACTTAGTGACAGTTTTCAGGAAAGTTTTCTCATGACTAAAAGTTGGTAGCATTTCATTAAAGGGTCAGCACCATAAAAGCAGCTGTTGCTCTTGAAGACATATCCACTGAAAGACCTATCAAACCCAGTGCTCTCAAAGCTTTCTTCTGTTATAAATGTAATTACTGTTCTTCATCCTTCCTGTTCTTGCTGTTCGTTATCTTCTTAAAATGATTTCACATATATTATTTTGTGTCTTTTTACTGATATTTGCCTTTTTCTTTTTGAAGTCTCTCTGTGTCACTGTAAAATGGTGTTCTCGCATGCTTCTGTTTGCCTCGTCTAATGCAGAAGGAGAACTATCAGTGATGGGTATACTTCTGTGTTCACTCTGTGTTTTCCCTTCAGTTCATAATGTCGGTTCTTCTGACATAAATTCAGATAACGTAACAAATAAGCAAAATATCCCATCTATCTACCTACCTGCCTACCAGTCTGCCCACCTACTTATCTGCCTACATCCACCAGAATGGACAAGATTCATTCCATGTCCTGAAGACCAATGCGACATCCTGGCCTTTGCTTTCACCTTGTAGTTTGCAAGGATTAACATTTGATGTACTCATTCCATAGGGGATGGAGGATAATGAACTCAATCAGAATCAAATCTTGTCGTTTTGGGAGAATTTGACTTAGCAAAAAGTTTGATAAAATGCAGTTTATCTATTGAGTTCATTGATGGGTTTTTAATTTAATTTATCTTTGTTGTTTGGTGGTTGGTTGGTGAGGGTGTAGGTTTTAGATTGAAGAGGGTTAAGTATTTTATCCCCTTTCGCTTTTCTTTTAAGGTTGTTTTTGTATTAAGCACCAAAACAGAGTCAAAGCCTGATTGTTATGCTGGCCTGAAGAATAAATGTCAGTGAGCTCATGTGCACCGAGGGACTTGTTCTCCTGAGATTTTATCTCCGTTCAGCAGCTCACTGAAGCTCTACAAAAGACCGATTACAGTCAGATCTGACAATCATTTGAATCTCTGTGCATGTCAACAACTGTCCTCAGATCAAGGGTGACGGAGAGATCTCTAGCTGTATGGAAACAGATGTCAAGTCACTCAAGCAGTCTTCCCAGTTGTTGAACATAGATAAGTTGTAAATCACCTTAGGTCAAGGGAAAAAAAACACTTGCAAGAAGGCACAGGGAGAGCTAGGTGAAAAAGTGAGATAACAGCTGGAAAAGCAGCTTGTAAAAGCTTCAATTCCTTCAAAGCATCAATAACTATAAAAGCATTTGGATTTTCTACTTTAATTAATGCAGCTGCTTGCGACAGTGCAGTCTTCAAACAAGCAGTCTGGTTTTAGAAATGTTCATCTAAGGGATTGAACTACTGGTTACAGCATTACCACCAGAAAAAAAAGATACGGGTTTGAAGGATGGCATGCTTGGCTGAATAGGAGACACTTACAAGAATCAAAAGCGATAATCCATTTCTATAACATGCAGTGCACTGCTGTGTTCCAGGATGAACGTGATCAAACTTTGCCATGCTCAAGGGATGCCTGAGATTGCGCTGACTTCCCAGAATCACCACACTACGGGATTTCAGTCCTATCAAGTTCCTGTAAAATAAATCAGAACAGCAGTCATAGCACATGCAAAACTGCAGACAGGAGAGAGAAGGGGTTTAACTACCTACAGCTTTCTACTGGGAAGCTCTTAGAAGACATAACAAGCATTAAGGTGTTTGGTTGCCAGCTCTGTGAGTACATACATGTGACTCTAACTTTCAAGCAGTCTTTGATAAGGAGAACCATCCTTCCATAAAACCTGGAGGGAGAGAGCAGAAAAAAATATTTTTTGTTTTAAGTCATTGTCAAAACTTGGAAGAAAAAAAAATAAAATATACCGTCCTTTATAAGGTATTTTGCCAAATTCAGTGCAGGCATAAAATCAATTTCTCCCCATTGAAAACTGCTTTTCATTTCTCTGAATTGTGCTGTGTGCGTGACGGGCTGGGAGGTGGAGTTGTCTGTCAGGCCTGAAATAACTCTTGCTGTGTCACTTGTCCTTGGTCTAGAAGTTGCCTACCTGATGACATTACCCACAGTTCATATGAGAAGCGATGGGAGGTAGCAGAAGGTTCCAAACTCTTATGAAAATCATTTGTTGTCTTCCGTTCACGTGCATGCTATATTTAAAATAAATTGTAAAGTAGTCCGTTAAGAGGATTATTTCCTGCAACTGAAGGTAAATATGGTTATAAACGAGGAAAGACTTGCAGTGTAAAAAAACAGGGCCAAAGGGTGAATGCAGCAATAACAAGCAAGTCTCTTTCTGTAAGCGTTTGTCTGTCTGTGGCATATGTCCAGCGCGAACCAGATGGTCTCTGAAATGCTGAACAATTCAAGCTAGGGGCTGAAGAAGTCTCAGCTTACCCATTAAAAAGAAAGCAAAACAAAATTATTTTACTTACTGATCTTACTGATGTTGTCTAAGAGCTACAGTAATGGACAATGCGGACACTTGGGGCATAGTCTCAAAAATATCAACTGGTGCAAGACAGAGTTACTTTGTTATGTTAAGAGTTAGGTGATCGTGTTGGAATATATGGACTTTGGTGAACGGGAGGTGCTGACTGTTGAAATAGACACACTGCATGGATGGTATCAGTTTTAATTAAATGTTATTGAGCAAGTTATGCTATCAGAGAGCACAGAATAATCCAGTGGCTAGAGTATTCATCAAAGATGCGGAAAATTCAAGTTCATGTGTTTCTTCTGCTCCAGTTGAGAAATCTCAACTAGATTATGGCATGCTGGGAGACCATTTTCACAAAACAAAAACAATTTTCTTCTTTCTATTCCATTTCTATTTGGAACGGAAAAAGCAAGCTGTAGCAAGACAGCTAATGAAGATTAGCAATAGAAAAATGAGGAAAATTCTCAAAACCAGACAAATTAAAAAAGGCATAAACTTCAATAAACGACTAAAGGGGTCATTCAAAAGTCTGCCCACATTTTGTTAAAAAAATCGTCTTTGTTTACTGAGATCTGTTGGGAAATCTGCTTCTCTAGATGAGGGGAAGATGGTAAAATGTAGAGTCTCCCTGGAATTGCTATGGCCCAGGGACTAACTGAAGCTGATGAAAACGAAGATGTAAAGTGTTTAGAAGAATGAAATCTTGGTGGTAAACAGAGTTCTAGGAGTGAGATGAAATAGGAAGTCTGAAGGAAAAAAAAAAGGTCTATTAATAGCATGCGGTTGGTGGACTAAGAAGAGTGAGGCGCCATTGTCAATACACATCGAGAGGAAAAAATCGTATTTAGTTAACATTTAGCTTGCTTTCTTCAGATAGAAAAGGCCACTAATTGTATAATTTGCAGTTCATGTTCAGAAAGGGAAGAGATTTGCTGTGAACTAAAAGTCACGCTATGAAATAGCCGTGCGGGAGCGAAATTGGCGGTTCCGCACAATAGGCCAAGCGTGAATTCCATTACCGCTATGGCACGGGGGCTCTGAAAGCAAAGCTCGCTGTACGCTGCCCAGAAACCGGGTAAAAGTCAAACTGGGGAACAGCAATGAGGATGTTCAGTACAGCAATTAGTCATCAAATAATGTAAGGCCTCTGAAAAAGAAGCTGAATGATGAACAAAATGCTGTGCCTGTCTCGAAATCCACTTGTTAAACCAGTTAAAATCCTGGCAGGGGAAGTACAGAATTTCAACAGTCTGATAAACTGGTTTGGGGGATGTAAAATTTAAACTTTGAATAATTCATTGGGAACAAAGGATTTTTGGAAACTCAGAATGTCTCAGACATTAAGTATCTAAAAAATGGGTTTCTGCTTTTAGGCACCTAAGTCTATGGACTTCTTTGCTCCGAAACCATGGCAATTCCTCTGAGAGCTTAACTGGGAACTAAGGAAGTTGCCTTAGACCTCTGATTGAAAATCTTTCAGGTAGTAGTTGTTTGTGTCTGCACACCAGAAAATACAGCAGGGAAACAATGCGAGGACTGACAAGGCTTTGGAACTTTTATGGAGTTTCCTCTTGTTTATCTTTCCACATATTAAGGTGCCTCCATGGCAGTGAATAAAGTATCTATCTACTTATTTGTTAGACATACAAATACATTTATTGAATATATATAGAGAGATGTAAGACCTTATTTTTTCAACTCACTTAAATTTAGGAAGAAGCTGTTTTCTTAGTCATCAATCAAAGTCTTTCAGCAAACATTGTAGGGCTTTAAGAAAAGGAGTGCACAAAAATGTTACAGCAAATGTAGATCTTGATTATTTATTTTTTTTTTTCTTCCCCCACTTGCTACGTGCATTCTGTTAATTTATTGCCTCTGATCCTGGGTAATACTTCCAATGTTACTTTGACTATGCAGATATGTTTGTACTAATACCATTTCTTTTTTAATTTTTTTTTTAATTATTTTTAGTATCTATACTTATTGATGGGTTCTGTAGCTACTTTGTAGGCAGTGTGAGGGCGAGAAACTTCTTAAACTAATATTCACGTTCCAAGGCACACGTGAGCCACTGCCTGGAGCAAGGAGCCTCACAACTGTTGTTTTATGAAAATAAATGGGAAAAACACTTCTGTTTAACTGTAAAATAAAGTCCTTGAAATTTATTTGGATACTGGTTCATAGGCCGTGAGGTTTACTTGTTACTGTTCTTCTGATAAAAGAGAATTACCTTGAAGCAAACCTGAAACAAACAAAGTTGAGGAATAAGATTCCAGAGAACAGACCTGAAAATTAGGCGATATATTTGCAAGGAAAAATGGGCCCAATATTTTATACATTGTGATCTCAGCTTCAATACCTTTCTTTTAATGTGCAAAAGAAATGCACCGGGGTAAAACCAGTGACTGCCAGAGAAAGGAATGTGAACAGCAGAAAATGAGTCAGGACAAAAGAAGCCCTTAAAAGTGGTATTATTTTTTTTTTTTTAAATAAGAACTCGAAAAACAAAGACCACCAGGAGGCAGAGATAACAAAAGATGGGAAAAAGGTCCCCCAAATAGCATATTCAATTTTTTTTCGCCATAAAAGCATCTGCAGGACAATAGCTGAGAGAAAGGGAAACATCACTCTTCAAGTATTTGTCGTAGTTAAGAGTTCCAGAGGCTGAGACCGTTCTTCATGGTGTGGGCTTCTCTTTTTTAATCATCTCCAGCATAGGAAAAAGCAAAAAGCTCCCGTGAGAAAGAGCAAAAATAAAAGTTACATTTAAAATACTTCCCTCGAACTCCATTGTTTACTTATACTCTTTATAATTGAGACGCGTGGGTCAAAGATCAGGAAAAAAAGAAATTTCCTACATTCTTTTAAAACTGAAACAAATTTCAGTAGCACAAGAATGAAATATCATTTTTGAAACAGCAAAATGGGGATAAAAAGTCATCCCAGCTACTGTGTTCTTAACTGATCTTCTTGAATTTAGAAGGGCATCAAAAAATTCTCACGCAAAATAGGCAAATCAACTGCCACAAATTGACTGCAAAACAAACACTATCATTTTTGGTCTCTGTTTTTAGTCAGAGAACAAATGCAGGTTTCACTAGGGAGAGGTTGCAACATTTTTTCTTTTTTACACGAGAATAACAAGGCAAAAATGGGTAGTTTGGCACAACATTAGATCCCGACAGGCTTTGTACTACAATATTATGCATGTTCAAACACGTACCGTTGCAGAGTACTTGTGCAGCTCTCAAAAAGACAACTGTGGTAATGTACCTACCTCCCTCTTTTTCCAGTAAAAAACAAAAAAGACAATACAAATTCTTCCATGTATTAGCAGCTCCCATCCTTCTTAACCTAAAATTCAGTTCTTTGGCTAGGAAATAAGAAACAATATTCGGTTTCCTCTTTGCCTTAGGGCTCTAAGAACCAGCATTTGTATAGTTACAGGACTGAAAGCCCAGGTTGATCCCAGCTGGAGTTAATGATCAAGGTCAATTAATTTAAATTAATTTAAAGTTTGTTTGTGGCAGCTGAGCTAGCATCTCTAGCATGACGCTTCAGTGTGCTGTGCAGACACCTCTGTTTTGAGCTCTCTCAGGTGTTTCTACATAATGCCACTTGGAAGTGAAAACGGATGTCACTCACCGAGCTTAGCGGACTTTTCCAGTCTCGATATTGAACTTATTTAAATTTCACCTAATTTCACTCCACATGCCTTACATGCTCTGGACCTAAACCCGGAACTTTTGAAGGTACGGGAGATAGTGAACAGACACAAAATTACATGTTTGCAGAATTGATTGCTTTACTTTGGAAAGAAATAAGAAGACATTGAAATGTAAGAAACTCCACATTAAAAAAAATGTGAACACGCTCTTGTGGAAGTTGCTTCAGGTTAATAGGAGTTGAGCACGGATGGAAGCGAAGAAATGCTAAGAGAAGGAACACAATTACGTTACTTTTTAGGTCCTAACCCAGAAATACACAGCGCGAAGGCAAACTATTGAGATTAATAGGATACTGTTGTCAATGCAGCAGTCTGTAAATGGAATGCTTTAAATATACGTGTTCTTAAAGTCTTTAGGAATGTATTCAGGTAACGTGGATTTTACAGTCTTTTCTCTCTGAGCTGCTTTCATCAGAATAAAGTGACTTTTGAGCTTCACCAAATGTCAGAGCAAAGCAGATAGGTTCAGTAGCCACAAAAGGAATTTCTTGAAATTACATTCAAGTAAATGAACTACTTCTCCTATAATCTGCCTGTAAAGAGTGTAAATAATTCTGACAGCATTCCACCTCACCCGTGCATCTTCTGTGGTTATCAGATGCATGCTTTCTGTCATTATTTAGTCAACCATTAACCATTCTAGACCTTATTTTAAAAAACACTGGTACCCCAACAGTATCTGTTATGTACTGTCACTTTCCTGGAAAATTTCCACTTTTTATTTAAAAAGAACAATAAATGTCCCTACTCAAAAGATACTGAAATTGCAGCATTTATTCAGAGCTGCAGTAAGCCTATCCATTTTATAGGCACTGCTCATTCTCAGCAAGAATTACCGAACACTGATTCAGTGTTAGTATTTAGGAACCACGTCTTAAAAGATTTTGGTTTGGTATTGTTTTTTTTTTTTTTAATGTAATAGAAAAATAATCAGTTTGATGTCATTAGTCTCACCACTGTTCTTGAAGGGCAGGATTCTGTGCCTATACATGTAAAGCTCAGTGTAGAATTGGAGCTGAAAATACCAAGGTCATACCAGAAAATTCATGCACACCAAAATGGCCTAGGTCTATATTGTTACTGGTAAATCAGTGGGAAGGGTAATATTTCTTTACTCAACACTTAGTAAAGGATTTTCTATTTTTTTTTTAATCATCAAGAAATTACAGGGACAATTGTATGCTTTTCCTGTCTAAATCTGAAAAGATACGTTTATAGATCTGTACAAGAACTTTAGATTGTTTGCAAAATATAGATCCAGTGTTAAATAATGGGGGTTTTATATTGAATTTTCCTGTAACTGTTGAGTCACAATGTATTAGGAGAAGACGGTAAAAAAAGTTCTAGACAGAAACTCCACCTTTATTTTGACAGAGGAGCATGTTCTAAAGTTTAGAATATTATATATAAACCCAGCATAATATACATCTTGTTTATAAACCATTTTGACACTTTCTTGGGTTTGATGTTTGAAAGCATTCCAACTATTCACCTGAATATATTTTTAAATCTTGATTCTTGACAGTTAAAGCTCAATATTGGGGCAAATGGTCTTAACAGCTATCATAAGTCCAGCTCAGCACGCTCTGTTGTGATTAACTGGAAATCTCTTCACTCCTATTGTGAAAGAGATTAAATACTCTCAATAAACTGTTTTTAAGACTGTTAAAAATACAAGCATATCTTCGTTTCCCTCTTCAACACGCTTTTTTACCTAATTAGTTTATCACCATAAGCTTCTAGTACAGATACATAAAACCTTTCTAAAAATAGTATGCAGAGATGTTAAGACAAATTGTGTTCTGTGTTCATTTTTCTTTACAGTTTTTTACCATTTCATATAGATTTACGTGGAACAGGTTTGATTTTATTTCATGATTTCATAACAAGAAGTTAGTTTGAGGTTTCATTTCATTCTGAATGGATTGTAAACCTAGGATTTTAATAATGGCTTGGATCCATTGAAATATATTGTTATACAAAACAAGAAGTTTTTTTCTCATTTTGGAGTATAATTTTGAAAGACTTTTCAATGACACACACCTCTCTGCTAGTCCTTGATGAGTACCAATAAAGATTGGATTATTCAGTAAGCGCTCTCTCAAGCTCCCCTTGATGGAAGTGATTTCCCGAGTTACAAATGATCAATCTCGTGGCTTTACAACACTACTTTATTGAAGAGAAGAGAAAGAAGATTGAGAAGATCATTGAATCATAGAATTATAGAACAGTTTGGGTTAGGAGGGACCTTTAAAGGGCATCTAGTCCAATGCCCCTGCAATCAGCAGAGACATCTTCAACTAGATGAGGTTGCTCAGAGCCCCGTCCAACCTGACCTTGAATGTTTCCA
Source organism: Dromas ardeola (assembly GCA_013398915.1). Lineage (NCBI taxonomy): Eukaryota > Metazoa > Chordata > Aves > Charadriiformes > Dromadidae > Dromas > Dromas ardeola. The sequence goes on from VYZM01003660.1 coordinate 3,578,892, forward strand.
GGGATGGGGCGTTTACCTTTATGAAGTACAAGGTGAAGTACAAACCCCAGCTACTTCTCTTTCCTCATTTAAGCTTCTTCCTGGGAGTAGGTGGCTTTCTTCTTTCTCCTCGCAGAATGACTTGCCAAGTAGGAAAGCCTTGAGGAAGTCACACCTGAGACTTGCAGAAGTTGCTCTTCCTCACATTGGAGTGATCATTCACATTTGGGCATGGCAGGTTTTGGTCAGACTTTTCAGGTTGCAGCTGTATCATTTCCTCAGTTTTATGGCATTCTCGCTTTTAGAAGTAATGCTGCCAGCTGTGCTAAAAGATTAAAAGCTGACCATATTTTGGGTTTCTGTCTCCCAGTGTTCAGTAGGTATTAGCATTCAGGATATACCAGTCGCTTCGCTTTGCCTCTACCAAAGTCACTATGCTTCTGGACTCCCTTTCCTCTTGAGTCCTCTGAAGTCTTCAGCTCTTTGAGGACACGGTGGAAAGCTCAAAAGAAGTTATAAGCCATGAAATGTCTAAATGATCCACTCTGAAAAACTATGTTATTGTCTGATGAGGGAGAAGTCTCCATAGCTCTCCTCAGGTACTAGAATTCAGCAGGCAAATAATATTTGTTTCCACTGTTTCTCCTCTGTATTTCACATGGAATTATTCTTCAGGCTGACCAGTCTTTAGTGCCCTTGTCCCCTTCTCTTGGTGAGGATTTTGTTCCAAGCCGGGCACAGGTTCCTGGAAATTCCAGTGTGCTGGACTATTATTTTAGTGAGGAACTACCGATTTTTGATTCAAACAACATTATTATGCAGAATTACACCGAAACTGACGTTTTAAAACATCCCTTTGGATAAACCATGAGCACTGCAGCTCTCTGCAGTCTTGCCTGTGTGCCAGCAGAAGCCTGCGGGAGTTGCTGAGCAGGTGGATAAGGATCATGTCTCTGGGTGTTTGTGTTCGATCGCAGCTGAGGTGGCCTGGCCTTGAGTTCTGCAAAATCTTCTTTCAAAGGGAATGGAGCTGAATGAGCTGGAACTTTCCCATGAATTTCATTAGTACGTGTCCAATAATGGGGGAAGGTCTGGCTTGAAAGGGCTGGAGAGTGGTGGCTTGTTCACTAAGATTTACTGCGGTTGTGTCTAACGTGGGCTCTTTGTCTGCTTCCACCGGGCTGTTGTCTGAAGATGCTTTGGGTTTTGTATTGTGAAAAAGATACAGCCAAGGTTGAATCCTGTTGAATAATCCCTCTTTAGAATTAGTCTAGGAGTACAAAGATGGGGAGGGAAGGTTGTTTTATTTTGTAGCTGGTAAACATATGAAACTAATTTTGTCTCTGAATTGTAGCGCTTACCACACTGCAAAGCCTTTTAGAAGTCTCTAAGAACTACTAATTTAACGTTTCCTGTAAGTAATACAGGATTTTTTTTACCAGCTGTTCTAATTTTTTTGTCCATATGAATTTTGGTTCACCTGCATTTGTTTCTAAGGAAGTAAGGACTTGGATTTGTTGTGAGAGATGGAAGCTTTACTTTGATATATGCTACTACGTTACTTTTTGTTTGAAATTAAAGGCATTCCAGGTCAGTTGATAGTTAAAAAACAATATTGAATCAAATAGGACCCTCAGTATCTATAGAATATGGAGCCCTGTAATTTTTACCTTTTGACACAGCGTGTACTCCAACAAACCTGATTAAATCTTTTATAGTGTTAAATTTTGCACTTAGAACAATTAAAATTGGTTCTCATCATTTCGGTGTGTGACTGCATAAGAAGAAACAAGTCACACAATGTATTTTAATTAGATGTAATTTACATTTATGTGTCTGTATACAAAATAAAAATGAATAACTTTATGATTGCAAACTACATAGTTCAGTTTAAAAATGTATGAGATGTATTTCTAAGTTACTGCAGTTAAGCTGAATTAAACGTATAAGATAATCTTTAAAATGAATAAGTAATGCAGATTTAATAACCTTTTTTAAAAAAAAAAAAATCAAATACTTAGAAACTGTTGGTCCTCTAAGCTAAATTTTCATGTGGTTACAGAACCCAGTTAGGCACTTTAATGGTGAATTTCTACCCCAAAACCATAAATAAAACATGCATGTTGATACTAACATCATCTACTAAGAAGTCTTAATGTATTGCAAACGAGATGGAAACTTCATTTTTTGCTGTTTAAAATAAGAAGTTAAAGTATCGGTGTATGTTCTAGTCCTTTCTTGTTTTTGAAACGCTTGTGTCTTATAAATCTCATAGATCCTGTGAAATTTCACATTATTTGTGACTTGAGAACTATTTCTGGGTTTGGATTCCACTTCTACTGATGCAAACATGAACTTAGTAAATTCTGTCTCAACCCATAGACATTTTTGAGGTTGGGGGGTGGTGGTGCATAAATGCTCATAAGATGTGGGCCATAGAAGGATTTCCATCAAAATTTCCAGAGCTTGTTACAGATATGATCCAGTAAATAACTCCTACTATTCCCTTATTTTAATAGAATTTCTGCAGACTAATGAAGAGCTGAGCTGGAACAGGACAGAATGGAATATATATAGATGGATGATGTGTGTAAATATAGTCAAACACATTTTTGTAATGTCTAATAGAGCCAGTATGCTGCAGAGATTCAGATATCATCTTGTATCCAGCTCTTCAATGGCACCACTATATTTTTCTATGAAGAACATCTACATGCATTTTTCCACTGACATTTATACGCTTTGGATATGTAAATATCTATAACATAGGTGCTGATGTGCTACAATATTGCTGGTATTAGGTGCTTTAATTGTCAAAGTAATTAACACTTCTTTTGTTCACCTCAGTATCATTTTTCTCAAACTGAGTCTCTATTAGCAGCCCATTCTGTATTGTGCATAGACATCACGTCATTACAACCGTTGACACAAGACTGCCTTGAGATGTGTGACGCTAATTAAGTAAAAATCTCCAAATTAAAAATAGGTTCCTTATAACTAATGAGGAATGACCATCTACATGAGACAATATTCATTTTTTACTTCATTGATCATAAAATATGGCTTTAGTGTGTTGTAGTAAATCACCAGAAAAATTCATTAACAAAGCTTTTCTGTCTCTGCAAGTACAAAGAATATTAATTATTTTTGCTTCCTGAAAACAGAGAATTTTTTTTCTCCTCTTCCTACAGTCTTCATTGACAAATGTTCGCAAATCCATTCTCCAAAACTAACCAGGGAATACAAATTTGCAATGTTTTTGCTTATGTATAGGTGCATACAAGGACCTTCCTTTATATTCTGATGCGTCCTACATGCAAGAGCTTTGTAAAACTGTGGTTTAGCTTTTTAATTTTTAGGGACTGTGGCAAAGAACATAAATTCTCTCTCTCTTGTTGTCTGTATGGTAAGTTTTACTGCACAAGTGGAAACGGCGGTCATTGAGCAAGTATATAAAAATACTAAAAGCCATTGATGTGTAACTATATTGTACTGGGCAGTTGTGATGGAAGATTATAATGGTGAGAATTATTTTCTTGTTGTTTTTAATCAAACACTTCTGACACACTGAGTTTTGCGAGAAAAGATATAGACTTGATTTGTAAGAAAAGTTCATGCTACGTGTGTCCTCTTGTGGGTCCCTCATTCTTCTTGCTTCCAAACACCAACCTGTTTTCTCTACACCTAGGTATTTTTATTAGTATTTTCTGACTGCAGAGAGGTTTTTTTTTTGATAGTTCGTGTGAGATACTGCATTTTCTTCCATACTATGTAATTTTACAAGGTTACATTTTTCCACTTATGACAAATTCAAATGAAAAATTTAAGAGTGAAATTTAGGAATATTTAAGAAGAATCAGAAGTTCAACAACTGTGCAAGACCCATTTCTAATATTTATATTCACAACTCCAGGGTATTACAGAACAGGGAATGGGAAAGCGTGATTTACTGTATTAACACAGTAGTAGCTCATACATGCTTTTCTTAAGGCATTAAATATATGTACATATGCATGTATTTGTAGAGTCCATAAAACAAAGATAATTGGTAATTCTGGGACAATGAAAGTCAGATAATGTGTACAAAAGGATGAGTTTTCCAGCATCTAATGAAGCAGTGGAGAGAATAGAAGGTTTTGCTTTAAGCAATAGGCAAAAAATTAAGGTCTTTACCTTAACTTTAGTAAAGGCCAGAATTTTATAATCTGTTCTATAGGGATGGAAATGTCTTAGAAATGTGTGATATACAAAGTACAATCTGTTGCCTTATTGCATAAAGATGCAGCCCTGCTATGATATCAACAGAGACATTTTCACTGACATCCGAAAAAATACAAGCACAACGGAAAAAAATCCCATTAAAACGTATTTCTCTTTCTGGCTTTAGGTCCTTGTCATTTCCTCTATAAAGTGCAGTTATGTACTGCATTACCCTCTCCCCTAAAGTAATTTTCATTCTGATACAGTGTGGCAGTCTTTAAGCACTAGATATTTATTAATTGATTTATTACATTAATCTTCTGACACAGCGTATGAACTCTTTGGAAAGAATATTGGAATACTCCAGGCGACTCCAGTCTCGTTTCCTCTCCCCTTCTCTTTGCCTCTGCCATTGTTTGTTCTTTGCTTTTTTTCTCTCTAACTAGAGAGGCTGCAGAAAAGTTGGTGGGCGGGTAAGGTTTGGTGTTCCCTTTGTGGCCGTTGATTTCTCTGACCACCCTCAACCTTGTTTGAAGAAAAAAAAAAAAATAAATCACATTGTCATGCCATTCAATCCAGAAATGGTTAAATTTAGAGCTGTTCAGTGAAAAATTACTCCAGTCTTGTCGTACTGTTCTATTAGATGGGTTTTGGCTGAGGAGGTTGTTTTTTTTCCCTTTGGGCGGGGTAATTTTCTGTTTGAGGTAACTCTTAGATGCAAAATGTCCAACTGCATTTAGGAGCCTAGGTGGATTTTGCTGCTATGAGCTGATTTTACTATTACCAGTCCGATTACCTCCATGGCTTTTACAGCTTTAGTAGGTCGGTTTATGTTAGCAAAACCCACTTTTAGTTCAGTCCCGATTCTGGTGGCTGCTCTCGCCCCGGTCACCCAAAGAGGTCAGTGGGTTCTGACTACTCCAGCCCTGTCCCAGCCCATGCCTGCCCAGAGGAATTTTTGGATAATGATCCAAAGCTGAGCTGTTCTAGAAAGATTTCCTCTACCTCTTTTTTTTCCCTCTTTGTCAGCCTTTGTTCAACCTTCAACATAGTTTTTCTGCTTCTCTCCAGTGGCTATCAGCTACATTACAGTAGAAAAGATGAGTCTTGTGGCTCCGTTAATTATTTACATCTGTGTAACGAAGACGAGCAAGTGTCTGCCACACAGCAAGCAGCGATCAGGAAGACGATAGCCAAAGGGAAAGGGTTTTCTGGAGAGCCATCTCCAACAGAGCTCCTGACAGAGTCGTCATAATGGCAGTATGCAAACAACGTTCATGTTTTTAAACAAAAGACTATTTAAGCAATTAAAGTTATTGTATAATATTATATTTAGACTCTCTGCTGTTTGCTTTTCTCTAGTCCTTACAAAAACCACAGGGAGAAAGAGGAAAAGGCAAGCAACAGTAGAGCATCATAAACCCAATATCCATATGCTGCGTTTTGCACCTGTGAGTTCATGTGTGTATAATACTGGTGCCAGTGTTAAAAGCCCATCACAGGAGTATAGGAATTGGAGTTTTGTGTGCCGCTGCGAGGCTTGTTAAGCTTTACAGGTAGATATAACCTTTTCAACTATTTTGTCTACAATAACACACAAAATTAGAAACCATCCTTCGGAAGTGAATTTCAATGTGTTTGCTTTTTTAATTTTTTTTTTTTTGTGAGTTTTTGGCTGACTGAATTATGTATCATCACTCTTAGCACGGGCTAAGATCGATGCAAATCCTTGGTTGGATTTGGAAAAGTTTGGCTCGGGTAGCTGTGGTTCTTCTCTCTGTACAAAGCCCAGTGAGCCAAAGCCTGCTCTTGAGAAGGGAGGTAGGTACCAGAGGGCTGATTTTATCCGCATCCTCTGTTGATGAAGACAGAGGAGAGATGAGGCACTTGGCGCTAGACATGTAAGGGCTGTGCATTAGTGCAGATCACTGATTTTCAAACTGTGATGACTCAAAGACATCTTTTGATTTCCAAAGTTCTGCATTTTTTTGGTGTCTCTTTTTTTCGGGATTGCTTTCTTGCAGTCTTTAGCGGTCTCCCCTCTTACGTTTGGCCATAGGTTATGAGGACATACTATGAGTATATTGATTCATTTGCACACTCACAACCTACTGTCTGCCACTGGTTTTATTCTACCACGTGAACTATTTTGGAGACAGTATGCTGGGTCTGTGAGGTCAGAGATTATAGCTATTGTTCTGCCATAAACTGCGCAATACTTTGCCTTCTTTCCTCTTCTTGTCAGTTGTCCACATCCTACTGTAAGTGTTTATTATTCTCCTTCTTTCATGGACATCTGAATACTCGATTTAATTGAAGGTGACTTCAAACTTACATTCATTATCAGTCTACATGGTTGAATAAAGCATATGGATAAAAGTAGCGATGAGCAAGGGGTTACTTATGATACATAAATCCTTATTAAATATGAAGTCCTTTCTTTGCATATATATAAGATACCAAAGAGTAAAGATTTTAAGTAATTTCCATAAATTTATCCTAACATTTCAAAGTCCTGATATTAAAAGCGGGCATCTAGTCTGTGTGAAAAATTACTTTTTTAAGCAATTATGATACCGTGGGATACCTAGTGTAGTATTCAACCCCTTGGAAGTTTTCAGAACTTCCAAAAAGTTTAAAAAAAAAAAAAAATTAATCATGGAAGTGTAGTCTCTTTTCCCCATTAATCTCTAATTTTCCCACAAAACCAACCTCTTCTAATGGCCATAATTTAGCCCTAAACCTTAAATTTCTTTATGATACAGCATGTCGTGTCTTGGCAGGGTGAGCAACATTACTTTAAGATGTTATGATTTAAAGTTTTATAAAAGATAAGCAGTTTTAAAATCCCTGGTTATTGATGATGAACTGGACAAAAAATAGATTTAAAAAGCCATCTGTGAGGAGGATGACTTCTCACGCTTTTAAAACTCTATCAGCTATTTTATGTTGCTTTGCCTGCATGTGGCAGGTTGTTTCTTGTTGCCAAGACCTATGTTAAAGAAAAAATACTAAGTTTTTCAATCGATTCCTCAATCTTAAATATTTTATACCATGCTCTGAATCCACAGGGGTACCGGCAACGCTATGGAGGTGAGGTAGCAGGGAGAAACAGGTCTCACAATCTCACATGTGTGTTTGACAAGCCACATACTCTATTGTACCTTAGTGGATTATTTTCATTTAAACCCGTTTATCCAAAGAGATCCTAAAAATTGCGTGGATTGTTCCTTCTTAAACTTTGGGCTAATTTGGCTTATTTACAGTCATTAATCAACTTCATTCGATAATAGCACAGAGAAGGCCTAGGTAGTTGCTGTATCAAAACTTCTCTAAAGGAATGTGTGCTGCAGTCAGAACAGTAAAAGGTATTTTTTGGCAACTCTCTTATTTGCATCAAAATTACCAATTTTATCTTTGGGTCAGATTCCATCCACTGCTGTGTTAGTGCTTTTTTACCTGGAAAGGTACAAAATACCTTTTCCAGGGTTCCCACTGAACCAGTGGAATAAGGTTTTGTTGCGGGTGACTGCTCACCGTGGAGATGGTTGACTCCATAAAGACACTTAAGAGAGCGGGATGGATCTGTAAGTCGCTGATGTACAACACAAATGGGAATTTTGAAGGCATCCCACAGTTTGGTATAATTGTTTCTTGTGGCTGAGGACAGCCCAGGATTAGAGCTGATAGAAAATTGCTGGTCTTCAAGTAAATTGGATGCAGTGATGTAAAAGGGATGTACCACATTTGGCTGCCGAGGCTCTTATTTGCCCTACTGACCTGAGAAGTTGAAAGAAAAAAAGCACTTTGTAAAAACTTAGCTGAGAAAGGCAAAGGCGAAAAAATAAACTCAGAAGTAGCAGCTTTGTTGCTTTTTTTGTAACAGTTGTCAAATGTGAGCATCTCCAAATGAGTTTGCAATAAGTGTTTGTGTCTTACTGTAATTTAATAACTTTCTGTGGTCCTTGAATTTGTGCTGGGCACTGTAGCATGTCTCCTTTTGTCTGGCTATCTCAACAATCTTTGCAAATACCATTTATTCATACTTTGTAACTCCTTAGTAAACTTCGCACATGAAGTTCTACCTTAATTTACATTAGATTAGGGGGAATGTTTCTAGAATAAGGAAATGTAAATAATGAAATAGTTTTCATCCATAATTTTTGTTAATAAACACTTTTCTATTGCTTATGATAACAACAACTAGCGGAAATAATCAGCTTGTAGATTCTCAGTTGCATTCTCTAGTTTGAAATTTAGTATAGCGTGAGCCTGAAGCGAGGCAGGTACAGTTTTGATTAAGCAGAAATTCAAGACAGATACCATGTCAAAAGTGCATGGTAAAATGTCTCTGCTCATTCTGACCACAGCCTTTAATGCTTTCTCATGATGCTTCTTTGGTGGGAAACCAGAGGTTGTGTTTGACTGATTCCATCGTCTCCTGCTGGAGGATATCACAAGGACTCTCTTACCTCTCCTCAACCCCCACTAAAGTACAGGCACTTTCTTTGAAAGGGACTTCAGCTCGATACACTGTACACTGCGCAGGCATTGCCAAAACACGGTGCAGTTTTCTTCCATGCTGGGAAAGCGCAGTGAGCCTTGACACACTGTGAGTAAATCAGAAATGGCTGTCCCAGGCAATTCAACAGCCAAAGAAATCTGGATCTGAAATGAATGGCTGTCCTCTTTTCAGCCTGTCTGCTCCTGGGCACAGCCTGCCTTCTGGAGGATTTGGAGAAAGCAGCAATAATCTGTTCACCTGACCCTGCCTGGCCATCCCAGGGCTGTGTCTAACCTTGGTAGCCTTACCAGGCCTGACCCCGACCCACACCCATGGGTGGACATCGTGGCTCATCCCCATGGAGGTGCCCGGTGTCCTAGGCTGGGGCTGCCCCAGCCACCCACTGCCACCCCGGGGGAATCCCTCACAGCCCCTGGCTCACCCTTCCACAGCTCAGCTTTTTTACTGTCTCTCATTTTGCCATCTGTTAAGGGGCAGTTGCACCAAGGAGACAGATATTCTGCTTCCTGAGCCAGAGTGCCTTGAGGTCTTGAGGTGCACAGCACACCATGAGCAATGCTGCCTCCATCCTCTTTGCCCTCCCAGCAGTGTCCTGGTGTGAGCGTTTGAAACATCGAGATGGTGTATTACCCTAATTGCAGCCAGTAGTTTTGACTATTTTTCCACCAACTGGCAAGGCTAGGAATTATTGTGGGTTCTGAAGGGAAGAAAAGACACCATCCATCTTTTATATTCTTAGCATTCTTGCACTGATGTAAAATACACTGAGATTATTTTCAAGAAGAACACTTTTAAATTCCTTTTCCCAAAGTTCACTTGATAACGCTGTCAGAAATGGCTGTCTGTTAAAGGAAGAGGGAAGAGGAGTAAACAAGATAAAAAGCATCTTTATTTGCATTAGGCGTTTCAGAATGTGCAGCAGCTGGGTAGGAATCAGTGGGAAAAGCACGTGCTGCTTCAAAGGCATCGCAACACGCAGCTTTGTTTAGCTTAATTTTTTTATTCAGGGACGGTGGTGGGAATTGTGGGCAGGACAGCCCTGGGACGTGCTGGCTTGTTCCACTGACGTTGGATGATTGAGGCCTGTTACCTCTTCAAGTCGTTTACAAGTCTTCTACAAAATAAGGCACAAGTCTTCTATTAAACAGGGCTTTTTTGGACCGAAGTTCATCTTCATTCGTAAGTCAAGTTGCCTTCCATAGCATCATGCTTGTAAGAAAACAGAAAGTACATATGAATTTATCTTAATCACATAAATAAGTTAATCACTTCTAATCTTAACCTTTCTGTTTGCACAAGTGATGCACAAAATTTCTCTTGAAAAAAAAACACATTGTGAGTAATAGTTCTTGGAGTGTATTTCAGTTTCCCCTCATATATTGTTCCCTCTCCAAAAAATCTAATTTAGGAAGCCCCCCTACTACTGATTTTAAGTTAGGTAATGTATTTAAAATGGCATTATGTTCGTGTCCTGAAGGAATCTCGTATTTTAAAAGCAAGACGCATCAAATGAAAATTAAATCCCAAAATCTTTAGACAGGAGTGTGTCAGCCTAGTCCTATTGAGATTTTAAATGTTAATTCAGAGGTTCATTCTTTTCACTCATTAAATGTAGAGGAGAAATATAGGTGCCTTATATATATTTTTTGTCACAGATTTCAGTTTTCTGTTTGATACAGTATCGTTACCAAGTATTTCTGTGAACGCTGAAAGCCCTTCAGCAATCATGGGTTTATATGTAAGTAATACAAGCACCATGGTTTACCTACTTCACAGATCTAACTGTTTTTAATGAATGTTCTCTGTTTCAGAAGAAAAGATCTTTTTTTACTTCTCACACTCTATTCGCAGTTGGTGTAACGCAGTGAATAAACAAGCTATAAAGGGCAAATCAGAAAATTAGTTTGATTTTGTTAAATCTTAGGTGCCTTCAAGTCCTGCTGCAACTGAAATTGGAATCATAGAATAGTGTGGGTTGGAAGGGACCTTTAAAGGCCATCTAGTCCAGCCCCCCTGCAGTCAGCAGGGACATCTTCAACCAGATCAGTTTGCTCAGAGCCTCATCCAACCTGATCTTGAACGTTTCCAGGGATGGGGCATCTGCCAGCTCTCTGGGCAACCTGGGCCAGTGTCTCACCACCCTCAGAGTAAAGAATTTCTTCCTTGTATCTAGTCTAAATCTCCCCCCTTTCAGTTCAAAGCCATTACCCCTTGTCCTATTGCTCTACTCCCTGATAGAGAGTCCCTCCCCGTCTTTCCTGTAGGCCCCCTTTGGGGACTGGAAGGGGCTCTAAGGTCTCCCCGGAGCCTTCTCTTCTCCAGGCTGAACAACCCCAACTGTCTCAGCCTGTCCTCATAGGGGGGACTCCAGCCCTCTGATCATCTTTGTGTCCCTTCTCTGAACCCACTCCAACAGGTTCATGTCTTTCTTGTGCTGTGGGCTCCAGAGCTGGACAAATCAAATTAAACCTTTCAGTTTTATACGACCTGCCTGACACTGAGCGCTTGGCTATCCTAAGCTGCTTTGTTTAAGTTCTTCTTTGAAAGCTCTGCAGAGTTAAACCAGTCCTGGCGGAATGCTGGGCATTGCCAGAGGTTTTAGGTACTGTAGTGAGCTTTTTGTGCATGGGATATACTTCGTGGGATGAAGTGTCTTACGTCCAGGTAACACACAAAAAAAAGAGTAAAATGCCCAAAGCCCATGCAAAAAAACCCAGTTCCCCCGCAGTGGCCGTGCTGCCTGGGAAGGGCATCGAGCCACATTGCTCCCGCCTCTTGTTTCCTTGCCCGGTGCAGGGGTCTCTGCCAGCACCAGGAGGTCACACCTCTCTCATTCTTAATACCATGGTGTTTATATCCTAACATTTAGAATAAGTTCTAATCATCTCTCAACATTCTGTTGTTAATTTCCTCCTATATTTTACTGGAAAATAGAGGAAAGTTGTATTCTTTGTGAAGTGTTTCAATACCTGTACGTTTGCTAAGCAGTTATTTAGAACATAGTGAGAATAGTTGCTTCTTTTCTTTGACTTCAAAACGTATTTAGACTCCTTATCCTTAGCTTAGGGATGCAGTTTTCTTGAAAAACCGTAGGTAGCTTATGGCCATAATAAAAAATAGGGGGCTTTTTTCATCTTGGAAGCACATAAATTGTTTCAGACAGAGTACGTTCATCCCCATACACATTGCCTTTTTATCCCTAGTACCATCCACAGTATGCTGTGTTCCGTAGAGTCATGGAATCATTTTGGTTGGAAGAGACCTTTCAGATCATCAAGTCCAACCATTAACCCAGCACTGCCAAGTTACCTCTGAACCATGTCCCGCAGCACCACTTCTACACCTCTTTTAAATACCTTCAGGGACAGTGACTCAACTGCTTCCCTGGGCAGCCTGTTCCAATGCTTGATAACCCTTTTCCATTAATCAGTGATGCATCAAGGATATAACTGGTGTCGCTCCACCAGTGCAAGGTGGGAAGGTGGAAAGGTCAGAGGAGGGGAGCAGGTGCTGTGCTTTGCGGGCGCCTGCCCTACGTGGGGAAGGGGAGTGCCTGCCCTGTGCCAATGGGAGTTGCGGAAAAGGATACCTTTCTATAGACAAATGCATTGGAAACTGCTGAAAATTGGTATTTGTTGTGCCCATCCTAAAAGTTGGACGGCTTCCTGACATGTAGCATGGTAGTGGAAATTTTTAATTAAAATTTTCTAGTTGGGACAAGTCTTTTCAGTGTGTATTTTTATTTACAGGCTGAGCTAACAACTATCTGTGTTTGTTTGGAAATCGTAAATTCCCCCCAGAGCTCCCCTTTGCTTTGTCCTGCTGACTTCAAGAGACCAGATCTGCCAAAGCTGAGATTTTCCCACTTATAAGGAAGCTTTCAGCTACTGTCTGTGATTTCTGTCCTTCCTCTTGGAGTTAGTGCCTCGGAGAAGGTGAAAGCATATTGCACTTGAGCACGGTGCGTCCTAGGGTATATTTCCCTTGAGGACTGTTACAAGCTGTCAGACTTTAGCACAGACTCAAGGCTCCAACACGTGCAATCAAAGAGCTTTAAGTTGTTTCCTGAAAAATTTCCACACCTTCAGTCTCTGTGTAGCTAATCATAGACTGTGTATAAATTATGATTCATCCTCTAAATGAGCTACACCCTTCAGACCTTTAAATGTTCTTTGCAGTGTGTCAAAAATCTCCAAGTCTTTATCATGTGAAATTATGTTTGTTGGTTTTTTAATCAGTCAGAACCCTCCCTAAGAGATAAACAGAAGAGATCCTCAAAAACCCCTGAACTTCCACAAAAATCCCTGTACTTAATGCTTCAGAGATAAGGGGACACAGGGTGATTGTAGCCGGGATGGTATCCCAAAGGGGGCAATCACAGCATCCTTATCCTCTCCCTACCATCCTGTGCTACGCAGTTTCAGAGGCAGACTCCTGGGCTGGAGAAACAGTTTCTCTGATCTAATGCAGCCATAAATATGTAACGCTTATATGTCATTTCATAAATACCTAAAATTATCTATACTATATAGCACAACAAAGCATGTAAATACTGGTACCTATTACTCTTTCTATGTCTCATGATATGATATTCATAAGAAAATTGAAAATTTTATGATACTTTTTAATGTTTGCGAAGCTTAATTTTAGCATCTGTAAAACACCTGTATTTTTGGGAAATAATCCTCTCTGACCCATTGATTTCCTTTTAATTGCACTGATCATTTCTTGATGATTTTGATTCACCTAAATACAGCAATGATAATGCACTACAAATCTGCAAAATAGACTAATACGTGGAGTTTTGCCCATAGCTTTAAAATGGAAATGCAATACAGAACTTTCTTTGCCTTGTTGTAAATATAAAAATACGTATCAGAAATTTTCTCTGTATCTTTTAGGTCCTGAAGAAGCAGATTTCAAGTGCCCCCCGAATTACGTTAGCTGCATCGGTACGAACAAGTGCGTTCACTTGTCCCAGCTCTGCAATGGTGTTTATGACTGTTCTGATGGGTATGACGAAGGAGTACATTGCCGGGGTAAGTAAATTTGCTGGGGAAATGATGCTTTAACCTGAAGTCTTCTGCTATATTGTTGGTGTGGTTTTTTTCTTGAGTTCAAAAGAGAACCAGAGCTTTCTTATTCTTGGGAACACATATAAAAGAAAAATGGATTGATAGAGGCATGTTTTAATGTATGTTTCAAGTTCATTTTAAAAATATTTTGTGTGAAGTAAATGCAAATAAAAAGCCCATACGGGTTTTCAGACTTTGCCTTTAATGATTACTAACCTTGTATGATGGAAATGGTTATATCAAAAGACGGATGAGGAAGCCCTTTCTTAGGGAGCAGAGCCCGGGCAGCACACTGTTTGCCGGAATAGTTTTTTCCTTATAACTTTTGTTTAAAGAGAAAAGCCAAAGAAAAACACTGAAAATACATTGTATTTGCTATGAGCATTATTTTGCATTGGGGACTTGCTTTTGGGGGGATTTTATTCTTACAATCTACTGTTTAAGAGTGCAGTTACCAAATTCTGGCAATGAGAAATCTTAATTAGAAATTGGTGGAGGTCAACTTTTTTTATATCTCAGCTCTACTTCTCAGAAGGCTTATTAAGATCTGCCTTGGGGATAGTTATAAGGTTGCCATATTAAGCCCAAATCTTGGATGCCATGAGTCGTTAACATGTCAGTGATTCTCAATCAGTAGACTTTACTGCTAGGCAAATGATTGTTGATGATCCTCAACAGATCTCATGTTCAAAACCAGCAACTCAGGGACAGGTCCTGGGACTTCTGCTACAATCCAATGTGACAATATTCAGTAAAAGATACAATTAATGGTACAGTTTAGAAAGTTAAATTAGAATTTAAAAGTTCATGTGGACAGATTTCCAGAACTGTCGCAGTAAAATCTAAGCCCGCACCAAAAATAAGTCATATGGAAAAAAACAAACCAAAAACCAGCCAAAAAAGAATGAAAAAAATGCCAGCTGGAATTAATCAATGTAATACCGCTGACTTCACAAAACTACAAATAGTTATTTTTATATAACCAGGTGACGATACAGGCTGTCATAAAAAAAATGACAATTCTTATTCACAGTGATAGGAATAATTTCTTTTCTTGGAGGCTCTACTTTTGTATAGTCCTTGTTCAATGAGCATTACGCGACATCAAAATTTGTGTCAGCATATTGATTTTAGCACTAGTCCCAGCATTTAGAAAACTCCAAATGTTGAACTGGCCAAAGCAGTGTTTGGCCCATACTGAAGCTTTCTGAAGTCGCAGGTGAGTGTTTTTCAGAGAACTGTTTAAATGTATATTCCTCAATAATTCATATATTTATATAAATTACTCTGGATTAAAGGGCAGAGGATTAAAAACTTCCAGTGCTGGAAACTTACTGTGGTGTAACGGTCTTGTATTTTTGTTGTATTTTAAGTCTTTAAATTAGGGGACTAATGGAAACAGAAAAAAAGTGAATAGACTAAAAATAGACTCCTATGTTATTGTAAATTAAATATGTTTGTTTTTCACATGTAGCATTTTGTATATGTGGCCTACGCTTTGGAATGTGATAGCACATAAAATACCTAATCTTTATTCATACACTTTTAATTTATGCTCAAATACACCTTGTATGGTTCATATTGATTCCCACTCCTTTCTTTATTATCATACATGAATATGAAAACTTCCCAATGGTAAAATTAATGTCTGCTCTAATAAATTACCATAGAATTTGGTAAAATATACTAAACAAACATTTGCTCTAAACCACACAGACACATAGATAATGAAGTTCTTTTACATAATAGTTTACTGAGAATTTGAAGTTGTCTCCCAGTATCTCATCTAGTAAATGGTTAACAATTCATTACTATTGATTTTGGTAGCAATTACGTATTTGACTTGCTTATTAGAGGCAGTTTTCTTGAAATTATCAGTGGACACATTTCTGTCAACAAAGCCAAAGAATATAGAAAACAACAATTTTACATCATGATCATGTAGTTTGATGCTAACAACTGCCAATAATGTGTCATTATCATACATTCCTATGTATTAGATATTTGGTATGAATGCAGCATAGCTGTAATTATTCTCTCTATATACCTATATATGAGGGTTGGAACTAGATGATTAAGGTCCCTTACAACCTGAACCATCCTATGATTCTATATATCAGAACAATGCATGGATAACCATTGAGTCATTCCGTAGTACATTATTCTGTCCTGAATATCCAAGTCATATATTTAGATCATCTCTGTGGCCAAAAGCTGCAAAGTTGCTTCAGAAAGCTAGCCAAACAGTTAGCTTTTTCTTGATATTAGTAACAAAAATGGCATTCTCGTAATTTAATTAACATCGTTCATATGAAATTTTTGATTGAAGAAGATAATACCAGTTTTAAATATTTAATTGCAAACAACTCAGTTGATCACAGAGCTGACTATGTTAAAATAATCTGTTGGTAGCGACACTGATAGTGCTGTGTAAATAAGTGACGGTCTGTGCCCCAGGAAAATAAGTTACGATGAAGCGTGGGGTGGGGTGTGTGACCATGGCGAAGAGCATGGCAGGCTACAGGGCACAACTCCACAGGACCGAAAGCTTCTAATAACGCTTAAGAACTAATGGAGTATAAGCATTCAGTAACTGGAACTGTTCTAATTTCTTTCTCTAAACTTAACATTCTTATGTTAATTCATTATATCATGATTTCTGAGAGATATATTCAGGCCTGCACCTATCCCTGGGCAAGTAAAAATATGATCATATCTGCAGCGTGAAATGGTAATGTATGTGAAATTTCAAGGAAATAGTAGTAAATACAATGACATTCCTGTCTCATCATCTTTTATTTCAGGCACATATGCATTTTTGCTGGTGAATGTAATGCATAAATTCAGGAGGGGTTGTGGCAATATGAAATAAAAAATGTTTTATTATGTATGGTTCTTTCACATTATGCGTTTCAATGCCCTTCAGAGGAGAAGGGCTGCGTAGTTCACTGAAACTGAAACTCACAGCAGATAATAGCAAGAACACATCTGTATTTGGTCAGTTTGGGTTCTTTGCTATTTTTTGACTACTTAAAGGATGCTTTAGAGAGGCTGCATGAGCAAGGGATCAAAGTATATACTAAACCCTCCTATAAAGCGTGGGCTGGGGCTGTTCAGCCTTCTGAGATACACCAGATAATTTCACCCCCATCCAGTCCTGATGAATGGGGGAGTTGGTGCCCATCAGCTATTTGGAGGCTTGATAGGGCTCAGATAGAATTTTCCAATGCCAAAACCTGAGCTTGAGTGGTTCCGGTAGCGGACTGACCCGGAACTGCTCTCGAGAATTAAGTTTCTTTCTTTAACAGGGTTCTTCAGGTTTCTTTGGAGAGCCAGGGCTTTATCTCAGTTGCATTTTCAGACACTTTTAAAGCTCAGCCGTGCAATGAGCTGAGAAGTCTTCTGCCAAAAGGGACCTGCCGAATTATTGCAAGCTGAACTATTTAGCTCTAAGTCTTTCCTTCCCATGGTTCATCCCAGTCCCGTATGAGGTCTCCGGGGGCATCGCTGGTACGGGGCTGGGGCTGGGGCTGGGGCTGGCTGTGGTCAGTCCAAGTAGGTGTCATACGGCTACAGCTTGCTCCAGCCTCTCATTCTGTGGTCTTTTGAAGGTTAAAATACCTCATTTTGTTCTGAAGGCTTTAGGAACAGCTTAGACAAATATCCATTATGGATTAGACAGAGTTACCTGGCCTTGAGTAGGTAAAGGATTAGATATATCCTTAAGATAATTTCTAGAGAATTAGAATCACTGTGAATCTTAGAAAGGGTTTTTTGTAGGGCTGTAAAGGTGATCTGGACAGTTTTATAAATCAGTACTTTATATGTATGTATATATATATATGGCAAAAAATTGAAGGTGATGTGCCAAACTTAGTTTTTGCTCTGTCTCTAAATTAGACCTATAGAAAACTAGAACTTTTACAAAATATAGAAATGTCTTTTTTCACTTAACAAACTTAAAGGATAACTTATTATTATTAGCTGCAGCAATAGTTATGCTAAAACTCTGGATAATCCAGCGGGAAAATACTAAAAGAATACTGAAAAAAATGCTGCTGCAAATACTCTGCATATCTTTGGCTTATGCCAATTTATCATAAAGTGGAACATTTTTGGAACAATTACCAAGAAGCAAAACTGACATGGAATGAAGAGGCTCAGATAAGAGCCCGGTGAAGGCACTAATTACACACCGATGGTCTGACTTTAAAGTTGAAGTATGTTTTGCATTATAGTGCAGCATCCATTGCGTTTCTGTGGACTGTGTTACATTATGCAGTGGGAATACTGCAGCAAGTTTATCCATCATACTTGACAAGACAAAATAATAACAGCATTAATAGCCTGCATGTACACTTCGCCAATGGACACATTCACCATAAAATACACTAAGTAGACCTCTGTCCCAGCCTTGAGATGGATTGTGCTCTGTGCTTCTTTGGTTTGAGGACAGACAAGGCAGTGCTTTGGGAAGGGGAAAGCAGGATGCTGTAGGGTTTCCCTGGAAGTCCACTTGCACTAACAGCCTGAAGCACAAATTGTTGAGCAGGTTCTTGAGCACGCTTTTTCTCATTCTAGTTGCTGCTGGTGATTATCTACTAGTGGTATCTAGCCAGTATCCCGGCTTTGTGACATGCAGGAGTTGCTGGACCAGGGCTCGGCAGAGCTCAGGACGTTGCTCTTCCTGGCTCTGAATCCCAGCAGCTCCCCACTGAAGATGGAGTTGCGTGAAAAATGTGACTGTATCTTTTCCCATCTAAAACAGTGATTATTCAGATTGCTTATACCATCTCATATTGAAATTAATCATAATCGCAAGACTGCAACACCCATTAAAGCCCCTTGCTATTTGGAGAGTCGTCATACATAAGGTAATTGCTTGCATGTCTACCTCTTTGCCTACCTTGCACCGTTGACAAGATGAGCCTGGGCATACGGGATAATCTGCATTACCTTCGGAAGACTAAGTATCTTATGAAAATAACTTCAAATTTTTGTTTGATATATTCACTGGATGTAACGCAACGTCTTTTAGTAGGTTAATTAAGAGTAAGAAAATCTAGGAGAGATCACAGAGGTTACTTGAGATATTTTCTTTTTTTAATTAAAACTGAGATTTTAACTGAACATAAGATCTCATAGAATCCTTCCAAGTCTTCAAATTATTTGTATCTTTGTTAACTTGTGACCCGAACCATAACCTCTGGTCAAGAATATATACAAAGGCAAACTCTGGATCATTTAGTATTAAAAAAATGCAGAACACACATACAGAAGATTTGGCCGAATAATTGTTATGTTTGTAGCAGCCTATAATCAGAGTATTATTTTTCTGTTTAGGCTTTTTGAATGAATTGTTATCATAAGACGAAGATAAATGCTGCTATTACTGAATCATGTTTTTGTTCTGGCACTTCTACAGCTGGAACACTGGGAAATTTTAAGTAGTGTTTACCAGAGGGAAAAATACAAATTTCAGAATTTTATGGAAACTTCAGGCCTTTCAAGAATGAGGCAAAATTAAAAAACTGAAAGTTACGGAGCTGCATTTAGATCCTAGTCTTACCTTTTTTTTTTTTTTTCTCCCATTCTCATGAAGTCAGGTAACAAGGTAACAAAGAAAAGCTAATTTAGTCTAGAATTATAAATGTTCCCCCCATTTTCTCATGAGAATGTTTATGGATGTAGTGCACACCTGCAAAAGAAATCCCTGTAAACTCATTTGGTTTATTCTGGCAAGCTTTAAATCAGTCATCCTTTAAGACAGTCATGTACAAAGTGTCACATCAGGTTACTGAATCCTTGAACCCCCAGGAAATCTCACAGTGCTCCTGAGGTACCACCGGGGCTGCTGAAACCATCAGGTAACATTCAAAAGGATTCCCTCTGCAACCGCTCTGGTTCTGCATCAAGCTTTTTACTTGTGGGTATAAGACAGAAAAGAGAAAAAAGTGTAGGCACTGAACTAAGATGATTGTAGGTATTTTTGCTTTGGAATAGAGCTGTTAGTAACTAACTACATTTGTCTGAGGAAAAGCTTATTTTGCTTTTTTTGGTTTTATTCTCTCCCCTCCTCATTTCACCATCCAAATATCCAATTTGTTGTATATTACTCTCTTTCCCATCTTTTTGCCTTAATAGAGCATGATGTGGCTCATTGAAATTAGTCAAGGTCATTTAGTCTATTCTACTGTCAAGACAAAGAAGTCATGGGCTTCGTGATTTAATAACTTTCTATCACAAAATCCTATTGCAGCAAAGCAAATTAAAGGTGGCTGGCAGGGGATAGACGTTTGAGTGACGTGATTTCATCCCACCTTTTATGGGCTGTCGCTAAAAGAGGCCAGAACACACAAACGAACACCATTGTTAAGCCATCAGCATTGTCTATGTGGCAAATAAAGTGTAGAACTTAGATGTTTGGCTATATTTGATAATAATATATGATAACAGATCATTATATAGTGCATAATTTGTGTAGAGTGTTGTGATCCTGTCTATTGAAGGAGCGTGTATGTCTTGCCTGCTTCCAATAGGTATTTCCATTTCAAGTTGCAGCATACGTTTTCTAGAGAGAAAATGTTGGATACTGTTCCTTACTGGCAAAAATCAAGTGCTGGTCAGTTCTGGCTTCCCTGAATACAAATACTGATTATTTTTCCTATTTAGCACACATGTTAAATACATAGACTTTCTTCAAGGCCATGGAAACCCTGTTTACAGTGGGAAATGCAGTGTTGAATGGAGTTCTTTTAAATCTTCCTTATGAGAGAGGGGAGTAAAGATTCTAACTCCAAGATTTCAGTTTTCCTATGATTCCGTTGCCGAATAAAATGCACAAAGTGTAGTAAACATGTTAATATGTCATATATTAAACAAGATGATGGTAGTTAGGAGGGCCAGTTAGTCATGGTGGTAGATATCTGGCTCGTGGTAAGGGCTACACAAACCTGATGAAAACAGCTGCAGCCAGTGTTCTAGGGAACGGGATGGAATGATCTGAGAAAGCTTTGTTCTACTTTCCAGGGATTTAGGTTAAATGGTATTTATTGTTGCCTGCTGCTGTTGTTGCCTGCTGTTACTGTTTTGAGGCTGCCCTCTATTGAGAAAAGAAAACAAACATTTAAACTCTTACCATGAGCATCTCCTTTTCAGTTTTAGTCAACAATTTTTATTTTCTTTCTGTTGATTAGTGTGTATAGTTACCTGGTTATTTTTCCCTGTTACAGCTAATAAAACTCTTTAAGGAATTATCTTATGTAAGAAAATGTAAGATGCCTTTTGTATGAATAAATTTCTAAGTACTTTTATGAAGATAAACACTCTGGGTATAATCTCAGTATCAGGAGTTCGAGATATATTCACATGGCAAAAAAACCTGACACTCATAAACTCACCCCGCAAGCAGGAATCGGAGCTGTTGCCTGGCTGCCATTAGTTCCCATCAGAGTATCTCTTAACTGCATTTTCGATACATAGGAGTTGGAGACAGCTTTTCAGTGAGGAGAAACTAGGGCCTGACACCAAGTGCTTACAAAACACTAGTAACCTTGAGGTGGAGGGAGAATCGATAGCACAAGGTTTATCTATTGTCACCAATTTTCGGGGTGCGGGCATAGCTCAGACATACTGAAATCTTATTTAGGAGGAGTAATGCTTTTTTCGGTTTCCTTTTGAGCATTTTTTCTTTTTCAGGATATATAGGAACTTTTACATTTAGACATACACAACGTAATAATTCAATTACTGTTTCTTACATTAACTAATAGTAAAATTGTATCTGATGAGGAAAAACGCACCTGAAGCACCTATCCCTCAACAAAACATGTTATTATTAAATTTCAATGGCCTCTTATTCCAGTGACATTATTTGCCTATTCATGGCTCATATCAACAGAGTTTTAAAATAATTGGGCAACCTGGTGTTTGAAGTGAGGAAGAAAATTAAGTGCAAGGCACGTGTGCTGAAAAATGTGGTTTTGTTCCTCCTAAAGCTATTCATAAAGTTGACCTAAATTTACAGAACGTTATCAAATTGAAGACAGAATAGAAGAAAGAAAAGAGCAAATTCCAGGGCCAGCATCACATAATTTGTCAGAAGTGCAGTTGTCAGTTTTCTGCCCCAGGAGTCCTCAGACAAGCTAAATTATGAGACTCGGTTTCAAGTTTTTTCACTCCCTGCTGGAGGGGATTTGACTTCCCAGCTCCTCATCTTCCCAAGGTGAATAAACAAACCAGCAAACTACAAGATGTTCTGCGTGGGGGGTGCTTTGGCTCCTCATGGTGCTCTTCTTTGTGGAATAAACAGTTAAATATTTATTATAGCAAATACTTGAAGCTCCAGGAGTGTTCATGTGGATTCTCATGGCAAAGAGTCAATTCTGGTCCCATCTCAGCAATTAGTTGTGGATTGTTAACAGAATTTTGGGAGCAGGGTAGTCCCACCCGGAATACATACAGCTCTACACAAAATCCACCTTCCTGACCACGTATATATGGCATACACCGTATTTTCACACAGTACAGTTTATAGCTGAAAAGAAGAGAACTCATAAATTTTTCTTCTTGACATAGACCTTAATTTCTTACCACATTGCACTTCTTGCATTTTGCAATTTTAAGCTCATGAAACTGTAAAATCAAAAAGTCTAAGTCATTTTCAAATTGTGTAATATGGTTTAAAAATCAAAAGTTACCATCATTTCTTAGACTACGACAAAGAAGTCAAGATGTCACCAGCGATTGTAAGTGAGATTGATACAAGTCAGTGGTGTGAAGAAGTTGGCTTTGACACTTTGAGAAATAACTCTTGGTCTTCGGCTCGGAAGCAAGAACATGCACAGTGCATACAAAAACTGGTTTTCAGAATTCATCCTCTCTGGAAGACTTCAGTCATCTTTTCTCCACAAAAATCAGTGTCAAGAAAGTCTTTGAGTCACAGGAGTAATGCCTATAATTTGAGTTATCTGTGAAATGTACACATTAAAATACTGCGAGGTGAAATGGAAAGAGTTAAAAATTGGGCGAGAAAGAAAAGAAAAATAAGTGGTGCCATGGGAAAGTACAGACAGTAAAAGGCAAGTAAAAAGAATCACTGGAAGCAATCAAGTAAGAACAAAAACTGGGAAAATACAGAGACCAGTCAATAACAAGGCTCGGTATAATCCTTTCTAGGAGGGCTAGTAAAGCAGACCTATTTTAAGTCAGTGCTCTCTGTTTGGAAATACGTGCATCAAAGGATAGGAACGTGTTCCCACTGCGCTGACTCAAATAAGAAGAGTTTACCAGGAGACTTCGTAGTCTAAGGATATTTTCCCTTTTGTGAATGCAGGTGTATTGAAAGCATCATTGCTGTGCATGCAATACTGTCAGTCTGTATGGCTCATCATCATTTCTTTCTTCATCTGAAACTCTGAAGTCCAGAAAATTTTCGTATGATACAAAATGATACCGATATATGCTTCGATACTGTTTACTAAAGAAGTGTAAAATAATTGTAATGCGTGTTGAATCGCATATATACTGGTGGCATATAGCAGAATAGACAGATTAATAATTTCTACTAATACTGTTTTTTAAACCCAACACATTATGCCAAGGAAATATAGACCTAATTTACTGGTCTCTGTGCAGATGATGTCCTCTCAAGTTAAGTTCATTAACAACAACTTCAAGTGTGAAGACACTTGTTAAAAAACTTCTAAAATAAGCAGTGTGCAAGAATAACAAAAATAATAAATTAGTTAGGATGAGACTTGACTCCTAGTGGAACTAATGTCAACATTCCCATCATTTTAGGCTTCCAGATCGGGCTTATCCAAACCAAAAAAAAGTGATTGATTTTTTTTTTTTTTTAATCACTTGTATTCAGGTGCATTTTAAGCATTTACATATGCAAAAGGACTTAGTGTTTTGTTTTGGTTAGTTTTTTTAAGACAGTCTAGGAAAATGCTACATCTGGAGAAGGGTGAGCCATATTTAAAGTTCAGGATGTGACCATGATCCACTCTGTGTGAAACGGTAATGTTTTCTGGCATGCAACTGTTGAATTAAGGCTGCTGTAGTTGTATTGGCTGCGCTCTGAGCATCTCTTTTTAGCTGTGGGATATCATGTGGTAGAACATACTCTATGAAATCAAACTTTCTGAGACTATATTTAGCATCTCTCTAAAATGATTTTTGTCTCTCCAGTCATTCTTAAAATCCATTTCCATGTAGCAAAGTATTAAAAATGCTGTTTGGAAGATAAGATACCTTATTCGTGCGATGGATTAATAGAACAATGGACCATTGTCAGCCTTCTCATTTTCTCAAAGGAAGCGATGACCACTAAGATTAAAAAAGAGGAGGAATTCGTAGCAAACCAGATTATGATTCCAAAAATAGGTTTACTCGATGCACAGTGAGACTTTTCTGACCCCTTCGTGATGCAGCTTGGTTTCCACACTTGTGTGATGTTCCGTAAGAGCTGATGTCACGTTCCCAGAGCCAGATCAGCCAGAGAGAAAATGTCTCTGTTTTAAAATAAAAGACTCATTTATAATAATTTAAGCCCCAAACACATCTCTCTGCCCTGCTATAGAAGGTCAAAATCCTCACTCATTAAGAACTATATGTGGTCTTTTAAACAAACGCACTCTTTAATTACCAGCAGGCAATTCAGCACAATTTGTTGCTGTCTTAAGGTACTTTTTATTTTGTAATGGTCTTGCATATTTGATAGCCTCTTTCAAAATTATGCATCAGATGTAGGACCTGCCGCTTGTTTAATTGACTTTTTCCCTCTTTTAATGATGTGTATCTCCTCGAATTTTAGCAGAAGCGAATCCAGCTACACTTGGGAAAGGCAGCTCTTTGTATCAGTCACGTACGCTTGTAACACAACTATAAAGGTGATGGGAGTCCCAGCCTCGGAGGATCTTTTTGGAATAGGGACACTGGAGCTGTGACCCATGTGCTTTTGTCCAAGGGGATTTATAAGAGAGAACGTGCCCTCTGCTGAAGGACAGGAGCTGTTAGTTGCTCTGCCCTCTTTTTCTGGGAATCTGGAACCCACCCTGCCTATTCAGAAACTTTTCCTTGCAGGGTCTGGTATTTTTCCTGCTTTTAGGGTAAAGCTCTGGTACTTGAAGGAACAATCTCAACCCGTTTATTAATTTTAAACATAATAAGGTGCTGCCTCACTGATTCTAAGAGGATTTCAACAGCTGTCCCAAAGCTTGTGCCCTGGACTGGTTGTCTCATCATTTTCATAATCATTTGTTTAGTTGCAGTCTTTGTTATTGACTCTTATGATTTATTTATTGAAAACAAACATCTTCACTTAATGAGCATTCAGATCTTGATTTACTTGCTAAACTAAACTCTTGAACAAAAATAAAAACAAAATGAGAAGGCACATTTTATGTTCTATTTTCAAATATTTATGGTAGAACAGTTCCATCTGGGATCAAGGCTTTATTGTAGAAAGTGACATAGACTTATAGGTTAAAAAAAAAAAAATAGTTCACAATTCTGAAGTAGCAAAACATTTAGTTGTTTTTTAGCAAATTTGAGCTTTTTCTCTGCATTGAAAGACAATGAAGTGATAGAAGAATGGCATGAAACATTTATGTGCAGGTAATTTTTAGGTTTCTACAGGAAAACCATGAATATAGTTTTAAATTCTCAAACTAATGGCATGCACTGGCATCAAAAAGACAAAACAGGATGGGAATAAGTTCTGTTCTGCAAATTGTTACGTAAAATGTGCACAGATACATAAACGCCAAACTTTTCAGACATCCTGAGTACTCGCGTTTAAGGTACATTGTAATTAAAAATATTTTTGCGAAGTGCAACTGGTCTGCTTTCTGCCACGAACTGACGTAATTTATATTAAAATAATTTAATTTATATTAAAAAATAATCAGAGAACTCCTCACAAATTGAGGTGGACACAGTGTGAGGCCCATACTTCTGCTTTTTGGTGCACTTGAACGTCCTATGACTCATAAAACTGTAAAGTGCAATACGAGCCCTTCAGGGAAACCTGGGCTTGTTTCCTGCCCTTAACATGGGAGCTGGATGCTTTGATTTTTAGAGAAGAGAAGAAAGCACAAACCCAGCCCAAATCTCCTGTTGGTCATAATGTCTGGTATTAGAGGAAAGGGTAAAACACAGTGATCTTCAAACTGTAATTTCTCCCTCTTGAGCTTAATGGAAAAATGCTTTAAATAGCAACATGCCTTTTAGTGACATGTTGCGGATTGCTGTTCAGATGAAGCAAAATGGGGATCATGGATGGTTCCTCTCTTACTGAAAAGGTTACTGGTTTCTACATATGTGTCCTATTCGAGTTTACAAAGGAGAACTAGATGAAAGACAAAAACATGCCCTTACATGATCCCCGCAGAAAATCAGGCTTTCTACTATTTGAAAACTTCTTGTTTTGAAGTCCACCAGTGTGTGCCAGGTTTCTCAATATTGTCTTGAAACTATTGTAAAGAGATGAATCATTCCAGTGATAAAACTATTCAATTTGTGGGATGTAAGAGCTAACAAATGTTTTCTGTAAAATGCAGAAATTTGCAATCTCATGATTTACATCCCTTAAAAAGTCCCTACATAACATTTAATAAAAAAATCGTTCTGCCAGTCCAGGAAATTTTTCCCTCCTGATGCCAAAAGTATCTTCAGCTGGGAGGAGCCATTTGCAAAATGCCTCAGTTTTTCTTAGACTCATCACAAAGTCAGAAAGAACCCTTGCTGCATACCTAGGGATATTCGTAATACATATGATACACACCTAAGGATGTACATAAATCATATGCAAATTCCCAGCGTGCGGCGGGATAGAGAAGCTGGCTCTAGTGTACATTCACATAGAGCTGCCCAGCAACTGGGCTATTTTGGACCTCAGCTCCACAGACGACCGTGTCCACCCCAACATACTTATAAAAGGAACCTTAGTGCTTTCAAAGTATTTAGTCTTCTAGTGCTTGCATAAAGAAAGTCGGTCTGTTGATCTTAATAAAGCCGCTATCAGTATTCACTAAAGGATCCAGGAAGCTCTCTTCAATATATGGACTGTAAATGAAGTAGAAATTGCTGTTGGCTTGCGTTAGCACGAGTTACAGTCATCTTCCAAGTAAAAAGTAATGTGAATGAAATACAATTCTTGTTAACAGATACATCTGCAGGCCTTTGCTTCTGACTTCAGCTGTGAAAGTGCTTCTCACATCTTTTCTTTTTCCCCTAATGAAAGCACAGCTGTGCATTTAGGGACTTGACAAGGAGCGTGATTAGGAGTTCTAGACTTCCAAAATAATTTATCTGCCTTCAAAAAGAGTTGTTATTAGCAACTAATTCTTGGTGAAATTTATTGTCTCATGTCGTGGGCATTTTTGGTGGTAGAAGCATGGAAAAGCTGTAGCAGTAGTAAATCTTAGCATCTTCCAGAATTTATGTGGTGCTTCAGTTTGATTTTGAGGTCTGCATGAACAAGTCACAGACTCCATAAAATCTGAAAACATTTAGTTCAAACAGAAATTACGGGGGGGTTATTTGTTTTTTGGCTTGGCTGGGGTTTTTTTGGTTGTTGGGTTTTTTTGTCCCCATTTCTTGTTCATTGCTACAAGTTTTACTGCTTTTGGATTGCCATCACTGCCTCCTGTGGGACACATTTTTGGGGCTAGCTGGGTGATTTCTGCAAGCAAGGAGTCTAAACAAGAGAACAAGAGCAGCTTTTAACTGTGCTCGTTCTCTCCCAGCTTGTACACAAACCAGCTGGAGTTTTGTCGTAGTCATACCCTACTCCTGACCACGGGAAAAGGTGAGTGGGCAACCACAAACCTACTAACTTTCCCTTACCAGCTCTCAGCTGTGGTAGTGGTGTTTGCCTGATGGAGAGGTGGACTCTACTCATCCATCCCGTGCTGATTACGGCCAGAGAAGTTACTGTGCTGCGATCTTCTTTAGCTGGAATACGTGTTCTATCCTGAATTTCTGTTCAAGAGCTCGCCTCCCTGTGTGAAAGGATTATTAATGTAGACGAGAAGTCTATTTGGGCTATGTAAAGTATGTCAGATATTTCCAAGGAGCTGACAATGCTGATGTTCAGCACTGTGGGTTCTGCTGGCAAGTCGCTTGGAAACGTTGATTGTAGTGCTAAACATACATCAAGAACGTATTTCATGCTTTAGCTGTAACAGAGACTGTTTTCTATTCTAAACTGACCTGGGCTATAGGTAATGTAGTTTTAATTTTAAAAAGGCTACTAATCATTGTCTCTCACTCTGGGAAGTCCTGTCGTACCTGACAGTGTGACCATAACTAAAGCTTGTACATCTGTAATTCCAGTATTTAGGAAGAAACTATAATCAGAACAAACTTTAGCATTAGTAGTAAGCTGGTAATTAGCATTTTATAGATTCTACTGCAGTTACACTATACATATTTCTAAAGACCTGATCATTTAAGGACTTAGCGCAATTAGACACTGGGATTCAGCTGTAGGTCTGAGGCACAGCCCAAGTACTTACTCAGTTTTTACTCAGATTTTTCTCAGGTGAGCTACCAGTGAGCAAGACTCTTACACGGGCAGTTTTGGCACAATACATGGTTTTCTTGAGCATAGCCAATGCAGACATTTTTTATTTGTGGCATTTTATTGCTAGCTTTGTGGAGGAAGGTACTTGCATCTGAATGTTAGAAATGACATTTTGGGGAGAAAAAAAATATGTGTGGGAAAACAATAACATGATAATTGATTTTGTTCTTTCTTAATAGACGTTAGCCAACAACTTGGGGAGTTTCTAATAAAAACTAACCTAAAGGGTTTTAAATTTTGCTGTATACAGAAGACTAAAATATTTGTAAATTAAAAAGTCAAAGGTGAATTTTTTAAGACAATTTTATATTAGCTTTTTAGTAAAGGATCACAGAAACTCTGCCCTTTTAAATATGAAGAATATAAGCTTTAGGGTTTTTTTTCCCCATGCTGATGCATTTTAAGAAGAGAGTTGCAGAAACCTCCAAAGGAATCCATGCTGTACATAGAGATGTTTACTTTAGAGAAAGGTCAGACAATATATTACAGAATTAGAATCTAGAATTTTGGAAAAATAGATTTTATTCATTGTGATAAAGATTTAAAACAATCACTGGAAAGTAAGATCTCACAAAACACGAAGTATTTTAAGAATGTGAAGATTCCCTGCGTTTGGTTCAGTGATGCCTTGCCTCTGTGATATTATCATGGTAACTCTTCCGTGCTACTTGCAAAGCTCAGTTAGTTGATGAACTCGGGAAAACGTAACAGTTGATCAAGTCCATTCTGTCTGCGGAGGGAGTGGAGGAGGTGCTGGGATGCGGGAGACCTGTGGGTCCAGGCAGGAAGACGCCCAAGGGAGGAGGAGAGCCCTGTGCTACCTGAAATCACAGAGTTCACACGGGAATCTTCGTGCCGGTGCATCATTATTCTTCCTGGGGTGTCCTCCCTTCGTTTGCTCAGGACAGACCGTTTAGCCACTGATGCTGATATATGGGCATGGCTGGGAGGAACCTTTCAAAGCACATCTAATGTTACCTGGAATAAATAGCCATGCCACGGTAAAAGAAGCTTACTAATTCTTTTTACCTCAATCCACATATGCTATTTTTAGAGAGATGTGTGTCACCAGCTGGAGTGTAATTTACTTTTAGAGTATAGCGCTAAAATTTCTCTAGTCTCCTCAGAGAGTCATCTAAAGATGGATGTTTTCAGGGAAAAAAAGAGATGCGTAATCTAAAACACTGTAGGATAAAGCTTTTATTACTGTTTTGAAGGTAATTAGAATTCATAATATTCATTCCTATTTCTTGTCAGAAAGGTTTTAAAAAATAAAGTTTATGGTAAAAATTGTGGATACTTGATATCTTTAAGAAAATCAAGAGATGTATTGGTGTTCTGGAAAGACATGAAAAGGTCTAATTAGTCTGTATGAAATTGAGTCCTTGGCACATTCGGCAATTGTGTCTCAAACCAGCCATCGTATTTGCTGACATTCATGATTTCCCTATTTCCCTGCATACCTGGTTTGTCAAGGATTGGGAGTTTTCTGTCACAGAGAAAACTCTTGACTTGATAGAAGGAACTGGTCTGTGGCTTGAACCCCTGGGTACTAAGGGGTACTAATTATTACCTTATAATAATTATAACTAGTCACTCCAGAGACAATTTTCACATGCGTAAGAACGCGTATAAGGGAAAACCAGTTGGTTATTACATGGAGTCAGGATCAATGACCCTGTAGGGTGCTATAGTCTAACATACAAACAACGTGACTGCTATACTCAGAACACTCAACAGGCCCTCCTAATGAAAAATCATAGTAACAAGAGTAGGGGAAATGTTGCCTGCTGTGCCTCAATGAAAAAAAAAAAAAAACGAGTTTCTGTGAAATTTGAAATTTGATTTGCAAACTACAAGGAAGTTTGAGAGGGAAAACATAGCACAGGCTCCACAAAATTGCTAACAGCACTTATCAGTTAAGAAGAATCATAAGTTAAGGAAGAGATTTTAAAGGAATAGTTTAAATGTTTGCTTTTTCTCCTTCCTTTAACAGTTTGTGTAATAAGAATCGATGGCTGTTTGTCTTTTAAGTTCCCGTAATCTCTGCATGGAATGGAAATTTTGGAATATGTTTCCCTGGTACAGTCAAATGCTTTGTGGATTTATATTGATGAAGATCTGTAGCCTATTTGCAGTGGTGATATGTGCTCCTTTTAATCCATCCATCTTTCAACAGTGACAAAAGGTGGCTGTTCTCTTTTTAGTCATAAAGTTAACTTCAAAAAGGAGATGTCAGTAAGTGAAAGAATGTGATTTTCATCCTTTAATATTGCCACAAACCCATTTTTTATTGATAGGTGCCAAAAAAGGTTGCAATCATTTTGCATGGCTTTAAAGCAGTGATAGCTTTACTTTGAGCACATTAAATCTGCACCGGTGACTTAAAGGAGGCAGCAATTACCACATGTCTGTTGTTACTCACAGAGAGAAAATGATGAATTCATAAGTGCAAGGGTTAGGTATTTTAATCATTGACAGGAATACTTAAATCTATTAATCATTTTGTTGTTGTTTGACTAATGTTCTATTGTTGGGCTTGATTTGCCAATGCATTCATTTGTTGCTTGTTATTTGGTCACTGAATTATAATTTCATTATTCTCTGACCTTGTTTGTCCTTTCCTCACGCGATTGCAATGTAAGGGTGGTTGAAACCATTTGGATTAATTAAAAAAACAACCCAAACTTGTATTTTGTGATGAAACTGCGTGGAGCGTAAATCTTAGTTAGGTTCAGCTGATTTTCTGCTGTGGTTGCAGGCGGGACTGCTGGCAAGGGACCAGGCACAGGGACACTCTCCAACCTGGAGAGCTACCCGGGTGGACATCTCCAAAATGTCTGATGGTCCATCATAAAAGCTCATAAGCTGCAGTTTGGGGACTGCTGAAATTGTATTTTGAATTGTTTTAAAATGAATAAGGCAGACACGTTGTATATATGTGTTTTTTCATAGTTTTATTGTTGCTTCACTAGTTATTTACAGCAAAATGGATTGGCTTTGGTTTAACTGCAAAGTATCTGCAGCACCTTCTCTCTTCTAATTTGGTGCTATAGATAGAAAGTACAAGACTACTTTCATTTTGGAGTATTCCACGCAATAAAAAAAATAACATAGTACAGTAGCTATTCATTGGGGGACGGGAACATTTTTATGCCCTAGTTTCCAGTACATAGGGAAAAGCTGATATAACAGTTGGGAAACAAGAATTTGGTGTGCTCCAAAATGTTTGAATTCTGTTCTTCCCTGGAGTTCATGGTTACTGCGGTGCAGTGGTGTAATTTTCACCCACTATTCATATTTTACACTAGTGTGGAGCCAGAAGTACTGGAACGCCTGCCTCGGAGGACTTCATCTTAAGTTGCAAATTAAATTTCCTAAACATTCCTATGTTAGTATGTGTATCTAAACATAGACCAAACTAATCTATCTTACTACCCATAACTAATATTATGATAACAATAATTAATAAGATAATGGATCTAACATTTGTGCGATAAACTTCTCTTTGGGATAACGGGACTGTGTAGAAAAAAGAAAGAACAAAACCTTTTGCTTCTGAGGGATTTTGTATCATTTAAATTGGAATCATATGAGAGATTAGGAGAGGAGAGAGCCTGTCCTTCCCTGCTCTGATAGCCTCTAAGATAGCACATTTTTATGATTACGGGATTCACCTGTTCACCAAGGTTAATAGCTGTTTGAAACAGTGGCTTCTCTTTGCTTTGTAGCCTGTACTGCAGCAGGCGTGTTAATAAACGGTTCTGTCTAATAGCTCGATCTGGGCTTAAAGGCTTAAACAGAAGAGTCCATCCCCAACTGAAACAGCGAGTTTGTGCCTTTCTTACGGTGCGTGCTGGTGTTCTCACTAACGACCAGGACACTGACTCCAAGCCTTAAGATCTCCCGCCGTCTCCTCACCTTAGATTTGGATTCAGCTCTAAGCCTGTCATGGAGGGTGATTATTATTGTTGCTAGTTAACTGCCTTCTCCATCTGTGCATCAACTGAGGGGATATCCTCCCAAACGAAAACAAATCTGGCGGCTGCCTGGAAATTTCAAGCAGCTGTGTCCTATATAGGTACGGTTTTATGTGTGTTACTGCTGAGAGATCTGCAAAATACACCACCACTGAGACTATTGCCTTGCACAGGGTGGATTGGGAATGTGGTCTGTTAAAGAGAAAATTAACAGCACAATGAAAGAAGAATGTTTGCTTTTAACAGCTCTTCTTTTATCTTCTTTTCAGCACTTGTTTGTGCTTTATCTCCTTCATGTTATGGCAGAAGTTATGAATGCTGATGAGCCAATGCAGATCCTTAAGTACTTCGTCTAGGAACCGTTTACCTATTCATACAGTGGAAGCTTGAGTCAGATTCAGTCCATTTTGCATGATTTATTTCCTAAAAGCTGTCTACAGAGTGCTTTGTGTAGCACAGAGGGCAATTTGTCTTGAACAGGATCACGCGTGTTCCAGTGTCAGCCTACGTGTAACTTGCATCAACGTCCTTGGTTGTAGAAAGGGCACCAAAATGGATGTTTTCCTATATGGGAATGGGCTCAAGGGGAAAATGCAGTCCACTGGGAAGGTGGGTAAAAACAGAGGAGAATGGTTGTGCCAAGGGCCTCGGGAACACCCAAGTGATGGCCCGGCACTGCGCCTCCTGCCTCCCAGGTACTCTGGATGTGTCGAAAACAGAACTAGACCTCCATGTCTCAGGTTAGGAAAGCACTTGGTTCCTGCCGTATTTTATTCCAAAGTCCAGGTGTGCTGTGTTCATTCTCTTGACTGTATTCGTTCTGTGAGGTCTACGTAGACTTAACTTTCATTAGATGCTGTATTTTACTTTATCCTGATTTATCACTATTAGAAGGACTAGGGCCGCTGTAACAAATTCCCTGCCTTCCATCCCAGACATGGATGCATTTCAGTGCGAGAATGACTCTTAGATAGCTTACAATTACTTTATGATCCTTTTGCATGGAAGGTTATTACTGTTCAGCACTGACCTGAATATTTTTCTTATGTGTTAATACAAGCGCTTGGCACTTGGAAGCAAAATAGAGGAATAAAAGCCTAACTTCCCACACCAAAAAGCTGTGGTATGAAGTGGTTATAAGAAACAGTTATGAAACAGTTATGAAATCCTAATGTCCTGCTCATACTTTTGATTTCTGGGAGGCTGATACATTGCCCAGCCATAGGATTTGTGTGGGATAAGCTGCTGTTCTCCTGGCAGCCCTTGGCACGCGTAGGAGGGGGAAGGGCTCAGCATGGGGGTCTCTGAGAGGGCTGCACCTCTCCTTCAGTGGCTACTCAACAACAGTGTCTGCTCGCTTCTCATGCTTTTTCCCAAAACACATTTTAATCTTCTGCATGGAAATCAAATATAAAAGAAATTACTTTCATTATGTTGGTTTTATTTGTTTTCTGACTTAGTCTAATGCACAGGATTATTCTCTCCAAAATAAATTACACATTAGAAGCAGTACAACAAAGGTATGCACTGTTTCAATGGAAATAAGTTGATATCGGCAAAAGTGCATAAATATGAGAGAAGTCCAACTGTGCATTTTAAGAAGACAATAAATGAAAGTGGGCTGTTTTTACACGATTTTTTAACAAAATTGTTATTCATTACTGCACTGTCTGTGCTTTCGTCCCTTCTTCTGTGTTCTCCACCACCTCCTCCTTGGTATTGACTTCTGGGAGAGTAATATTCTACGGAAGAGGGGTTTGTAAATTGTAATTTCAATTCACATGCTTCCTTAAGAACACTGGACCCTGCGAGAGTGATGCTGCCCTGGTCTAGAGGTGGAAGCAGACTTTCTTGATCTTGCACCCCATTGAGCTGAGTAATGAAGGCAATGGAGAGCAGCCAAGGCATCAAAGGCAGCCACCATCCACTCTGCTGTCAGATTTCCTGATTTTTTTATTCCTTTTTTAACGCAATACTCAGAAATAATCAAATGTATTGTTGTAAATACCAGCATGTTATTGCCGTGGATAAGTTGTGCTGAAAAAATCTATATTTCATGGGAGTCTAAATTGTGCTGAATATCCAGAGGTATTCACGAGCTACTTCTACTGTTCCTGCTGGTTTTTTATGTACTTCAGGGAAGTCATTTATGATGCTTGAGTCACCAAAATTTAAGGTGACATGACAACCCATAAAAGCATTTCAGTCTCCCAGAGACACTTACGTGCCATAGGAAAAGCAGTTAAACAACTGAGAATCTTGATGTTGATTTTGTCAATCTTCCTTACTGCCTACTTTCAAAAAGGGATTCGCAATTTGGTATTTCACACTGACTAACCCCTCTTTGCCCCTGAATGACCAGCATAATCGTGCAGTTCGCTCTGGCGCGGTGAAACCAGCAGGCAGCCACCGTCTGTCCCGCGCAGGAGTGCTAACCTTGTGAGTGACCCCTCTAGCATGAAGGCAAGAACAAATGGGGAATGTGCTGCTCTAATATTCCATACTGCACAAAATTAGAATCTATTTTAATGATGTTCCATTTTTCTTGTGTCCACCCCAACACTTACTCATATCAGATGTACTTTCTTTAAGGACAAGCTGCAGGGCCTTTTCTGTTGCAAATTCTATCAGTTTTTGCTATGAAGCTGGAACTCTAGAAGGAGAATGAAAACTGTATCGCGACTGTTTTTCCTCCTGCATGGGAAATGTTAAAATCTGCTACTCATGCTGAGGGAAACTCACGGGAGCAAGGCCACGGGATAAAGTACACTATGAATAGCACTCATTGGAGTATGCCTGTCTTCTTGCAGAGAGAACTATGCTGTTACTAGGGTATGTATGCTGGGTTCATTTTCCAAAAAGAAGAGGTTTTTCCAGTCCGTGATCTCCAGTCTCAAACTGGCCGTGATGCCAGCTGTTACTTTCATACTTCAGGCAGTGCCTGCTGGGCGCTAACTGTCCAGCAATTCTGGTTTGAAGTTTATTGTCCATCCTGCCAAACCCCGGTGAATAATATGTTTTTTTTCACAGTGAAAAATACCTTGTAATGCATTGTGGTTTAAGTTTTCCAGCTGGTTAAAAAGCAGATTTGTGTACTTAAATCACAAGCAAACATCAGTGTCTCTCCTAGCCATGCGTTTCATCTGTGCGTTCTTGTCATGTTCAGAAGTGACCTGCTTTAACCAGGTAGGGTGTGCGCATGTGCCGAAATACATACAACAACCTGTCAGTAGAGCTAGTTTTAACTAGAGGTTGTAGTCATTTCCACGGCACCAGCCAGCACCGCTTAGGCACGTACACTGCCCCCAGATAGATGACTGCTTTCCTGATAGCTTTAACATGTATTTTTTTTATTGTCAGTTAAGTCCAGGTCCACATAACAGACTTCTGATATTCGCCTCAGTCTCTTCAACCATTGAAGTCCAAAGTGGATTTGACTAATCAGAGCCATTTCTATATGCTCCCATTTCGTGCTGACTGCATCGTTGATAGACAGTCTGCCCTGTACTCTTTATCTTTAACGTCATCTTCCTGGCACATCTAGGCACTTGAAGCTATAGATACTTCAGTGCTATAGTCACTGTGACTGTATATGGTCACAGTCACTTCTTTTACTATTAGTCACTATCCTATTACTATTATTCCTTTAGTATCTCCTTTATCTCCTGGGAGAGTTCCAGTTTCTACGTTTTCTTTTTATTTTCTCATCCCTTACGGCAGCGTCCCAACGCTTTTGACCTCTCCCAAATACATACATACATAGGATGGGTGGGTTCCTTTATCCAGCCTATCACCTCTGCAATTACTGCTTCTTTAATCAGTCCCATCACAAGTTCGTCACCTCTCCCTGTTGTTTGTAGTAGTACTTTTTGCTGTATATCTTTAAAAAAGTATGTCCCTCGCAGTGTGTTCAAACTAGCACTGCAATTGCATGTGTTGTCATGTTCTCTAGTGAACGTCCCCAACTTAAATAACCCCAAAGCTGTTTTGTTTACTTTTTCTTCTGTCTTTTAAGTGGATCAACCTCTTCTCTTACCACATTTCAAGTTCTTCTGCCTCTTTCCTGTTGAGCTCTAATGTTTCGTAGCTCAGAAGCTTCCAGACTGTAACCCCTTGAAGGTTAGTTAATCACATCTCTCTCTATTTAATCATCTTTGGAGTCTTCCTTCTTCTTAGATTATTCCCAGCAGTCTGTCATTAGAAACCACCAGTTTCTCTTCTGACTCTGTAAACTTGAAAAAGTTGTGAAAACAGCAGAATTCTCCCTTTAAGCTGCCTTTTTCACTTCAAGGCAATTTCTAAACTTTTTGCCTTTGTTTTCTATCCTCCCGTTTCTGAAATTGCCAATGATTATAAGCAGACCTCCAGCCATAGGTGAGACTTGCCGAGTGATGGCATAAAGGTGGCACTGAGAGTCTTGTCATATATTTTCTGTCTTTCGTCCAGGTCCTTCCTACCCACTGGTCTCTTTGCAAACACCTTTTCCTTCTAATTAAAGCTGATTTGAGTGAGCTAGGGGTTGTATACAAATAATTATTAGAAAAATTCCTGGCAACTGTTTTTTTCTT
Organism: Dromas ardeola; assembly: GCA_013398915.1. Taxonomy (NCBI): domain Eukaryota; kingdom Metazoa; phylum Chordata; class Aves; order Charadriiformes; family Dromadidae; genus Dromas; species Dromas ardeola. Next base: position 3,615,812 of record VYZM01003660.1, read on the forward strand.
CTGTTCTTGTCATATACGTGACAAGAGGATGCTTCATATTGGTTTGCTGTGATAAGCATAATCAGAAGAACAGATGCGCATAGATGCACACAGGTAAATCGCTCCTCAGGTCTTAAACCTCAAGAGTATCACAGTCAGTAGGGTACCTGCTGGTTTATGTGAGCCCCCGTTTTCCTTAGCTTCTCATACCCTAGATCTGCTCAAAAAAACAGTCTTTCTGTTGGGTAGATCAGATGGACCTGAAGAAAAGACTTTGACTGACTGTTGGTGGGGTGTGTTGTGTCACACAAAAATCTTCAGCCTAAAAAAGCTACGGAGTTATTGCTAAACTGTTATCTCTCCAGCTGGGGGTAAGGGGCCAGACAAGGTGCTTACTTTCCCACTTGAAATGCCTTACATTTTCAAACTCGGCACAACATTTTAAAACTACAAGTTATTTTTGCTAATGGTCTCGTGTGTGTATAAAGGCATGTGTCATGATGCCTTGGTTCATAACCACGACTTGGGAGACCTTTTCTACTGTTCTTCCAAATCAGTTTTTTTTATGTGAGAAAACTTTTTAAACTTTTTTTCTTGCAGATTTGCCTTGTTCCATACATTCCAATACTATTTTATTCTTCTCTGTTTTCTTCCTGATATATTTAGGGTTTTACTTTGATCAGTTTGTTTCACGTTCCCGAATCTTTCTTGTCCATTTCAGTCAATTTCTGACACTGGAAGCTGATGAGAGCCAACGGTAGCGGTAAATTCATTTAAGGGAGGCAGCAAATATGTATTTAATGCAAATGTTAATGTTAAAAATCAGATTAAGTTTATATGGCTTGGTTGTGGAACCAAGGCTGAGACACCTATAAAAATCCCCATTTAAATTCTATTTTCATTCCCGTTAGTATGCACTGAATACCACATATTCAGTAAGGAAACTGACTGAACAACAAAAAAAACACAACAAACCAAAACAAAAAAATCCTCCATAGAAATTTTCTATTTTAGCATCTCATTTTTTGGGTTGTGTGGTTGGGTGTTTTTCTTGTTGTTTGTTTGGGTTGTGGTTTTTTGTCTTTTTTTCCCCGTAAATGCCATTTACAGGTATATAAACTAAACATAGTTAATTTCCACAGCTTTAACAGATGTTACACTTTTGACAAGTATTCCCCAGCCAAAAGTCTGTGCATTTCAGTTATTTTAATGTAAAGGAAAATAATACAGACATCTCCTTTGAATCAGTAGATTAAAATAGCCTTCTGTGTTCCTTCTTTCCTTTCCTTAGGTTTTATAGTTTAACCATGCATTGATGAAAAGAATTAATATACAGGATGACTCCAAGGGATAAAAATTAAATCTGTAACAGTCTCAATGATTCTTGAATTACATTAGAATTTAAATTCAAATTCTTGGCAACTTTGAATCAGTGTAATTCAATCGATTTCAGTCAGATTATTTGAATTCTGCGTGTCAGAACTGGCTTCTGAACCTAACCGAACAAGCCTTTCTTAGATGAGTTCTCCAGTAAAATACAGTCCAATATACAAACTTGTGTCCTTGGTCATGCAAAGAGAGAGGGATGGACTTTACAACATGTTCTACAGTATGCAAGGTATTAGCTCTAATTACTAAGAAAAGAAACGTATAACCGTTTCAGACTGACAACAGAGCCTCTGAGTAGCTTTATTTTGAAAGAACTGGACTTATTTATTGTCCTTTCTGAACCAATTTCTGGAGTTTTATTACATGGTCAAATGAACTGTAATATTCAGTTGATAGTATTTGCCATTTTTCTTTAAATTCTTCATAGAATCCCAGATGTAGGTAGACCAATTGTTGTAGCAAATTTAAGTTTATGGCGAAGGAAATATACTTTTTTTCCTGAAGCACATCTGTGTTTAATATAAAAGGAGACAGCAAGTTCCAGAATACGGAAGGTATTAAGGTAATGCTATTTATGTACTAGTTGTATAGTCTAGAGACATCGGCAGTGCAAAAGGTCACGTTAATATTCTGATGCTACTTTCTGAGATTTCAGAAGGGTTTCTGCTTTATGTTAGAAGAGATTCAAGACACTTGATTTTTCCTCCCCACAAAACACAGGAAAATAGTGATATCCTAAAATACCCAAATGCCTGAATTAAACATTCTCGTGGGTATTGTCACTGGCTAGAATGGGATTATAGTCAGACCATAGTTTCAAACGACAGCTAAAAAGGTGTCAGACAATATTATTATTTCCATTTTATAGATAAGGAGGAAACCCAAAAGAGTTTAAGTGACTTATCAGGAAGTCTGTTGCCTCACCAGGAAATAAAATGAAATTTCAAAGCACCTAAAACATGTGGTTATAGGTCCTCTCTGTATTATTATAGTGCTGTAAAAGCAGTATATTTGCTGACTTTGTTTTCAATTGGTGCCAATGAAATTAATCACTGGGTTAATTCTAAATACAGTTTTGCTGACTCCCCCAAACTGTGCTGTCATATATTATTTTAACAATTTACACATGCTGATGGTTTTATACTCCTGAGGATGAAGTTTTAAAAATAAAGTATTATTTATACTAACGTGTTAAGTGACAAGAAAATTCACTGAATATAAAAGCATGGTCTAAAATTCCTCAAAGCTTTCCCTGCCTGAGTGACCAGCCGGTGAGATTTTATGTATCGTTTCAGGTCCAGTTAGAGAACTTATCTTCATAAATCTCTTCAGCATCTATCCAGCTGATAAAATTCATGTCAAACATGACTATGCTGTTTATCATTTTGTGTGCAAGTTTGTACACATTCCCACTCCTTCCACTACTATTAGATCTAAGTAGACAAATATGATATATATATCCTGTGTGCTGATCAATATATCTTCCAGTGCTTGAAAATAAAGGTTTCAAGTTAACAAATTGATGGAACTCCACCGATCTTTGGGAAGAAGAAATCTTCATTCTTGGGTAGATTGTGAATTTCCCATGAGAACAAAGTAATACTGAGACATTATCAGTATGTTTTTGCCTAGACCATAAAGTATCAATTAGTATAAAGCATTGCCAAGAAGTTGCTGTCAAAGTATGTTCTCCTATTATTACAAAAGATTCCCTGATCTCTCCAGGAAAATATGGGGACTTCGAAGTGTGGGGAAAAATAGAAGGAAATTTTTAAGGTGGGGGGTG
>VYZM01003660.1:3619042-3648435 GCA_013398915.1 Dromas ardeola
TGAATATCGAAATTTTGTCGCTTGCTTCCAAATGAAAAAAAAGAAAAAGCACCGCCCAACCAGAGCTTTATGCTCTTTGTGTAATGAGTATATTTTACCCTGCATATGTTGGTCTTTGAAACAATGAAGCCCAAAGTAGCCCACATGGGCAATTGCCTCTCATTGGAGAACTTAAACCAGAGATCTCAAGAGATCACTCCTCCTCTGTTATTGATTCTAGTTAGAGAAACCAAGATGGACAGAAAACTTCCTAACTAATTGTCAGAGCTTCCTCAAAGATTCTCTATCCAAAAGGCAGCACAATAGCATCTTCTTTTAAGACTAAAACCTCGCTCATCTTAAAAAAATAAATCTTTATCAGTTAAATCTTTAAACGTTTAACACTGCCATCTGGTGACCTTTGCCATAACAGCAGTATGTTTCAGAGCATCTCACTTTTGAGCATCTGAAAGGACTGCACAAACAACTGTGCATTGCCAACTGAAAACCCTACTTAGCAAAACCTGAGACATTTGTTATTTCTGTTTGTCTTCCTTTACTCTACAGCTTCCAAAGCTGAGATAAGCTGATTCATAAACTCATATTTTCTTCTTAATAATAACAACACAATTTAAATAATACCTATGTAATATTTTATAGCTATAAGGCTAGCTGTAGAAGCGTACATGCAATTATTGCTCGCTAACCAGACATCAACACAATTAATAGTCCCTTATTGAAAGATTCCTGTGAAGTATGGTGGGATTGCAGGCAGTGTTTAAAGACAAGTCACTTAAATCACTGATAAGACCCCCATATCCAGTGATGAACCTCAACTGTGACAGTTTTCCTTCTTTTCTCATCCAAATTGATATTTTTAGTATTATGGTTTATTGTAAACCTCTTTAACTTTTAATGCCATTTTTCCCCTGGTGACAAGATGGACATAATGCATATTCGCAGTCCTTGCCTCTTTGGGGTGTTGAAATTTGAAACACTGCAGGACAGAGACTCTAAATGTGAGTTGTGGAATCTCACTATTGATCTGTGTTGACTACTAGCAGTAAAACAAGCTGTTAGAAATATATTTTTTTTAATTTAAAAATTCAATTTACATTTGAATTTAAATTTTGAAAATGGCTTAGGAAGAGCAGTAATTAAAAATGCCATTGAATGTTGTTCTTCCTTCATGGTTCCAAAATTAGTGCAAGAATACTCCTCCCTTCCGAAGAGGAAGGAAGAAAATTAAGTAGTTTAAGTGGTTTAGAGAGTTGTCCTCAAGCATCTACTAAAGATGGCACAAGGAAGCTGTTCATTGACTGTGGAGACGGTGGGAATACCTTTCTCAGACAAACATGGAACAACTGCTGAGCTCGGAGACTTTCAGCATTTGTTTGCACGCAGCGTGCTTTGACGTGCAGAAGAGATACAGGAAAATGAACAGAAATGGAAAACCTACAAACAGCTTAAAAGTGATATACATGTCTTCTACCTCATCAAGATGCACGTGTCAGGTTACCGTTAACCTAATCAGAGGAAAAGTCAAACGATGAAAACCAGAGCCATGCAATGGGAGACATCGCACTGCGTGTTTACCTCGATGCAAACCCATTTTTCCACATCTCTTCTAGTGATAATATTTCTTCATTTTCTTACTTCAGTTGACTCGTCACTGAGTAATTAATGCATATCCTGCTCATTTCATCCATCAGTTCTTTGTCAAACATTATTCAAAACTCAACTTTGACATTTTATTCCCTTTCCGAATTTCAGATTTAATGCGTTGTTCAGGCCTGGAGATTGTGGGCGTGCGTTTGTTTGCATGCTACACTTGGCTGCTGCCTCGCAAAGTACATTGTGTGCAAACATTATGTTTCTTCACGTGAAGAGACATGCTACACATTACTGAGTTTTGTAAAGTAACTGTAAAGTTTGAAAGCGTTGTAGGGAATAAATCTACTGAGTTGATTTGAATTTTAAGAAATAGTACTTTTTTTTCCGGAAAAGAAAGGATGGTAACAGACTAGGACTTGGTGAATGTTTTTGGTGATTTTTTAATTGAAATTTCAGGTTTTACTGAACAATATGCAGGTGATGGTGAATTTTCATCAAATTTTCAGAACATATTATCCTGAGATGCACAGGATCTGGGGGAAAAGGCCCTTGCTTTAACTAAAATGTCTGTGCTTAAATCATTTCATCAGGAAGCAAGAGACACTCTTTCAGACTCTGTCTGCTTGCGTCAACGTGAACTTCTCCCTGCCTCGCTTAACCCAGTCCACCACATCATCATGCTGCAAGGTGTTTTGGGTGGGCAGCTCTCAACCTCTGTTGACCCTGATTTCTCAGTAAATCACTGAGTTATCCTTCAGTGAAAAAACGGTGTATATGGCTGGGTGTATATTTCTGGAAGATGACTACTGAGTTCTAGAGTAGCTATCTTTTTATCTTTTTGTTAAAATATATATTTATATATATTTAACTTCTTAAAGTGGAACATCCTAACCAAGATTTTTACCAGGAAGGCATAATTTCAAGTCAGGCAAGTGAGATCTCTGTTCCAGTCTCCCGCAAACTGGCAATCAACGAGACTAGTTAGGGAATGGAAGACAGCTTCTTCCTGTCTGTTTTGATAATAAAAGTCTAAATTTGTCCTTAAGTTTTATTGGCTAACTTTATTAAAAATGATAGAAATAAAATACTTTGTAGAACTGGGGAGAAATTAGTGAACAGCAACAAATTTTATTGAACAAGGATGATGGAGTAACTTCTTTATTAGGAATAATGGAGCAAGCTAAGACTCTTCAATCTTTGTTGTCCGTGCTGGAATATTTTAGGGGTCTATAAAAGCATGAGTCATATGGATAGGGATTGTTGTTCAGTAACTCTTCTATAACGAAAATTATGGGGCATCAGACAAAACCAGTGGGTGGCAGGTTTGAGAACAATCAATAGAAGGTATTTTTTCAACACGCTGGAGAAAAAAAACTATTAAATTCTTCACCAAGGAACGTTGTAAATGCGCGAGTTTACATGGGTGTAAGGGCAAACCGGTTAAGTGTATGGAAGAAAAGTCCACTGAGGGTTATTGAATATATAGCAAATATAGCTTCCTTAAAAAATCACTGATCTGAATATACTTCAGAGTCTGAGAGACTTGTAAGGGGGAGGTGTCACATACATGCCCTGTTCTTACCCTTCCGTGAGCATCAGGTGTGGTCATTGTTGGTAGCGGCTGGACCCACCACTGGCCTTATGCGTTATTGTTTCTGAATTAGAAAATATCTGGGAGAAAGATTATTCTGCCAAAAATAAATAACTCAATACTTGTGAATATACATTTTTGGCTGAACAAGACGTTTTTTAATTCCTCTTTTTCAATTTGCTCAAGAGATTTGGCAAAGGAAATAGAATTGACATGATACAGTCACAGTTGCTTTATTTAAACTTATATACAGTCTTATTGGTTCCACATGCAGATGTGTATTCATTAATAAATAAGACATATTGATCACAAGAAAGATACATAATTTGATATGTATTTCCTTGTAAGAGTGGTCAGATCTAGGCCTTATTCCAACTGCTGTATTTCTGTTTGGTTTTGTTGTTTGTTTTTTTTTTTTTTTCTTTTTGGTATCATCCTTATTTTATCCTTGGATTAGCAATAAATCTCATTTCTAGAAAGAAAATAGAGTGTACTCTACCATTTATCATTCCTAAATCTCAAAGTGAAAAGATCTTTCTTCTTTGAAACTTGTAAACCCATGCAGCGGAGACAGAGTTTGATACATACCAGTAGGAGCAATTATCTGTGTCCCAGAGGATCCTTCAGTTTGTGCTAACGCTGCTGCCTGGTTTTGTACACAGGTCATGAATGCTCTAATGACCACAATTCATGTTGCCATTTAGAGACCAGGAGAGCACGCTGGGCCCCCCCTTGCTTTTACAAGACTGACTGACACAAACAATCAGGGCAAAATCAGAGGATATATGAAGTTGCTTTTGTCATATCAGCACAACTAACAGCGCAACAATTAAATGCGTGTAAGCGTTTCCATGATAAATACAATGCCTGGCATTTAAGGTCTCAGCTGTTAAAGGTCTCACTAGATACAACATAGTGTTTTCTACCTTGTTTAAAAAAAAATAAATAAAAATCAGCATGTATTAAAATAAAATATTCCATGTTAGTCAAACTTTCTTTTAAATGGGATAATGAAAAATTTTAAATGTGCTAGGCCACCTGATCAATGAATTTAAATGTGACACTGCTTTATATTGTGTAATAAGTTGCATTCAAATATAAAAGCAAACCTAGGGGGGAGTAGCAATGTATGTTGCGCCTTGTTTTGCCTGCAGAGATGCTCTGCAAGCATGTGAAGGAAAGGAGGGTGCGAGGGGCAGCACCCTCCCGGTGTGTCTTTTAGGGGTCCCTCCGCTCCCGCGTTGAGGACTGGCTGGTCTGCACACAGGCGTGTAACCTCCTTCATGGGAGTGCTGGGGAAAGGGCGTTTAGAACCAGCTGCGGTGGGTCTGCGTGGGTCTGCCCAGTCCCACCCGGGCAGCGGCACAGCTCTCACTGGTTGTCTCATCATTCTGATTCCTGCTCAGGGAAGCTCTAAGACATGTATCAGTAGACATGATACCAGTATATGTCTGCAGTTTTATGCGTCAATTTATGCCTTGCTCTCTTCTCTTTTCCGTATTTCCTGCAATTAGTGTTATTTACAAAATTAGTGCTGAACTTCATAGTAGTTTTAAATCTTCTAATTACAATATTGTTGTCTATTTTATCCCAAACTAGAGCACTGGGACCGTAATTTTAGCAATTATAGATTCTTCCTTCTTATTCAGTCAAGCAGGAGCCCATCTTTGCTGAGTGTGTAGCTACGTTAATTGCAGAGTGGATTACATGGGACTCTTGTTAACAAGTTAGAAGATAGCATGTATGAAAGAGGTGCATGAGCTGGTCATTACAAAGTGTGTTTTCCAGGCAGTAATGTTTATGTAAATGTATTTGTCTGATCTGAGCTTTGGAAAGCTTTGATAAAGTATAATTCAAAACACTAATTGGTGAATGTATCAAGAGTAGAACTGGGAGAGACTTCAGTGGGTGAAGATATTGATGACAGATGGGTCTTCTGAGGCAAGACAGTGACTGAAGGGGTGTCTTCAGACAATGCAGTTTTCTTTTCTGCATTTTATGTCTAAAGCGAACAATGCAGTGAGATGCTGAAGTCTGCTAATGACATTAAACAGTTGGGAGAAGTCAGTTCAAAGGAAATGGTAATGTTCCAAATCAGACAGCGAGATTAAGGGAGTACGCAGAGATGTAATCAAGATACGGAAGAAAATTAATTCTGAAACTAAAGCAATTGTCAAGTTGTAACAGTGGTGTAAAGCCATCCTGTAAATATCTATGTTCTGTGCCATCAAATTTGTGAGCTTGAGTGATCAGCTGGCTTCTGTCTTCTTCCCCCCACTCCTTTAGAAACCTAACAATCTTAGATACCTAAACCACTGCGACAGAGAGGCCAAAGACTGAGACCTTGCAACTGCTTCTGCAGCTTTGAGAGGTTTGCTCTAAAAGTGTTCCTTTGAGCTGAGAGTTTTGGCTCCTTTGCTCTTTTGAGCTACTGCGGAAGCGTATCAGCCTCAGCTTGAGCATCAACCCCAGCGTGAGAATCAACCTCAGCTTGAGAATCAACCCAAGTTTAGGTACCAACCACATTGATGGAAATGTAGTGTAGGAACTGAGTCATCAGTGCTAAGGAAACAATAAAAATAAAAGCTCTGGATCAAAGCATGAGCTAGGAAGGATCTGAGATCACAGACATTTTTTTTTTCTTTTTAGCTCTTTATTTATCCCTATGGATAACTGCAGGAATTCTACAATAGGATTTTTAAAGCGTTAGGAAAAATGGTAAGGAATGCACAGTTTATAGTACACAGAGAGCTCATGAACATCAACAAAGTTTTTTTTGTTCCCCTTTATTTACTTTGCTTTTGACCATCAATGATCTTTACCAGATCTTATATAATTATTAAATTAAGTCAGATATAATTATTCTTTATTTGAGGGAAATTCAGTTATCAGATTAAAACGGATTCCACTAAAATACTGTGCCTGTTGCTTTGCCTAAATTGCAATGAAAAAATAATGATTATTTTTGCAGTGTAGATTTGCATATATGAGGCCATCTCTCTGTTAAAGTTATGGAAGAGTGGAGTTTTAGACCACTTTATTAAATGCAAAAAATTCTATATCATTTTATATATACACTGTATACTTTCTGTAGTCTGCCAGAGAATCCATACATCACTAAGACAGAGGTCCAAGGACTAAACATAAGGATCTGATAGTTTTTACGTGTAGGATACCCACTCTTTAGCTGTTACTCCACGTAAGTCTCCCACAGCTCCTTTGTCAGCTGTGCCCGCCCTATGCAAAGGCTGTAATTTGTTTTAGAGATATGTTGTTATTACAGGAATCATTTACCGTAAGGACCTGAAGTGCTTTATGTCTGTTGGCAACTAGTCTCTGTGGGATACTGATGTCCCCGCATCCACAGATTAGTGCGTGTAGCTCATTTATTTGATGAAATACTTTTATATTTGTGATATTACCTGATTTATGCAAGATTGAACATCCCCGTTTAAATATGTACGTGCTATTTCTTTTCCTTAGAAGGAATGAACCTAAAAAAATTGAGTACCAGGTGCTGGTACAAGCTGTTTGAATGACTTGAACACATACGCCTTGGCTGTGTTCTGATTTTGGCAGATCAAGAATGAAGTTTTATTGTATTGGTAGCCCTTCTTGCTCCACCCTGAAAAATGCAAAGGATGTAAAATGAAGGAAACCACACCTAAATATGTCACATCAACAAAGTGAAGTGAGAACAAGTTTTCCTGTATATCTTTTCCTCACATGTTCAATTTTTTTTCAGTAAATATTAAAATAGGTGAAATATTTTGCTCGGTGGTATTCCTTAAAACATTTAACAAAAATATTGGTCCGTTGTGACTGCACCTATTACGTTTTATTGTTCCATTCATTTTTTGTCACAATACCTGACGCACATGCATCATAGATCGCACAATTGATATATGCTCCCATTCATCTGATGTGCCACATAAATCACTTCAGATAGGGATATAATATTTTAAAGAATTGGCAGAACAGGTTCAGCCAGAATTGTTTTTCTCTTCTCTTGCTGAGATGATGAGGTAGAAATAAAGTGTGGAAAGGTTCTTGGTAGGTCAAAATTGTATGATTCTTAAGAGAAGAAAAAGGTGCAAGTAATCATTGACTCTGCACATAATTGACCTTGACATGAAAATCATTGAACGTAGGTGATCTATCAATAGAAGCCATACAGAAAGACATGTTCATAGTGCTGGAACAGAGAAACTATGCTTAACCTAAGACTTCTCACAGCAAACAAAATAAGAATCAAATATATTGCATTCTAGAGTGCATTGTATGACTAAGTTGGACAGTATATATTACCAGTCTGAAGATATCAGAGATATCCTATGAAATACCCAGCCAAACCTTTGAACAGATATTGAAGAGGAAAGCTTCAGGCAACTCTTCTCTCTAACTCTGAATGCAGAAATTTTACAGGCTAATGATTTGACCTTTATGTTGTGTAAGAGAAGCACTTAATTTTTCAGGAGTGCACAGTATAAATGAGATGTGATCTTCACGAAATAGTATTTAGTCACAAGAACTCTCTTGAGAGCATTGCTATATTAAATACATATTATAGGCCAGATACAGCTAAACTTTGGGAGTGGATGCGTACGTACTTAAGCATTTTGTTTCCTTTATGCCAATGGAACATACAACATCTGAACTTAATGCTTTCAACAGTTAAGACTTTACCCACTGGATTAAATACCCATTGTGAGTGCTCACTGGCTTCCAATCCTAACAGGGTCCACTGCGTCCTCCGAGGAAAAAAAGTATTGTGTTTACTAGTAAGAAATTTCCATCAGCTTTACTTTTTATTTATTTTTCATTTCTCCTTTTATTTGCCTTTCAAATATACTACACCTTTGCCTATTTTACTTTAAGAACACAGCCTTTCTTAATTGACCTTTTCATCATGTTTGGATTAGGCAGGTGAGATACTTCTCATCATCCCAGTAGCGCTGGGAATTTCTGTACATTCAGCCGTTGCTATATATTTCTTTAAATTATCAAATATGGCCTTTTTGGAAGAAAAAGTAGGGAATTTATAACCTTGCTAAATAACTCATGATAATAGCCGTAATAAACACTGCGTATAACTAAGCAGCAGAGGTTCCTAACCTGCCTGAGACACGGGAGGGAAGTGGCTCGTGACCAGGTCAGAAAATAGCATTAACTCCCAGTGCAGCTTTATAATAGATGTCCACACTGGTGAGATTTAAGAATTGATAATCAGATCTTAGCTAAAAGGTGTAGTTCATCTTTCACTTCTGAAGATCTAGAGAATCTGTCTTAACTGGGCAGTTTTAAAAATCTGCACTACTGTTGGGGGTTACTCCATTGCGCATTAGGATTTTGACAATAGCTTTGTATAATTTTAAGGCAGTTTGCAGACTTGAAAATACACTTATTTTCAGCTTGTATAATATATACTTTATCTTAATAAAGGAATCAATAAATTAACATTTTCCTTTTGTTTTTTAAAGAGTGGAGTCAACACTCTGCAGCTGTGTCTGGCCATAGACAGTTCTACAGTGGCTGCGTTTTCATTTATTGAGAGGAAATTCTGGCTCATGGTTTATGTTCCCAGTGTAGGTTAGGTGTTGTTTTTTTTTATTCATACATCTTTCATACATTTCAAAAGTTTTAGCATGCAACAGAAAATAATTATTGCCTAATATAACACACAAACTGGTGGGGCAGGTCGTGCACTGTCACCACCATTAGCTTTTTAAATATGGCCAGGTTCAAAAGCCATGACTTTAAATTACAACAGGCTTTGCCTTGCTCTGCCAGCAGTCTCTCCATCTCCTTCGGATCCACTTCCACTTCCCAATACCTTCCTTTTACGTGGTGTGGAAAAAACGATTGAACTTTCTATTGCATCTAGGATGTTAGTGAGTAACAATCCTTTAAGATGATGTTGATCCAATTGAGATTTTTAACTTTGCAGAAATTCAAGCAGAGCAATTTAGGTGCTTGAGAGGCATAGTTAATTAGAAGTTTTCCTGCCTGCCCTAAGTGGATTGAACTGTGGGAACGCTGCTATAAACAAGTCACTGTATAACCCAGAAAGGTGATTCAAATTGTTGGTCAGGAAATAACACAAATGTAAGAAATTATACAGATAAGTTAATAATACAAGAAGGATTGATACTGATTAGCGTATAAAAAAATGAATTACTCATATAAATTAGACAATATAATACATCAGTACATATAGGTAAGAATTATTTGGGTACATACAATTATTAAGATCAACATGTAACACCTGCTCCCTTGGAGTGTATCCTGAGTGAAGTTTGGATTTTTTTTGGAACTGGATGGAAGCTTACAAAGTGGCCCAAGGCTCACTCATACCTTTCATCAATGACCAAACGGCCTGGAAAGTTTCTTCCTTCTTTAGTAAATGCTCAAGTAGAGCCTCATAGAAATATTTCTTTATTTTTTTTTTTCCAATTTCAGTTTAAGTTTCTCTTTATTGAACAGTGCAAGTACTGTCGCAAACTGGAAAGTGTTTTAAAACTGGACTTGCCCATTTGAAGGGAAACACTACCTTCTTGTGATTTCTTCTCTCTCACTACTTACTAAGACTTCTGCTTCAGGTTTACATCAGTTTTTCCTTCTTTACCATTTTCTGCCAGTTAAAACATTCAGCAGGCAATGATAGGTACGGCATTTCTCCTCCAGACTCACAAGAACTTTAGCAGCTAATATTCCCCCAGGCTGTCTCAGCGTGTCTGATCTGGTAACTATTAAGTTTCAGCAAATATCTGCTATTCCTGTACATAATTGCATTGCTAACATTATTATTACTTTGCAATAAGCAAAGGAAAACTGAGGTCCAGAGGTAAACAACACTTAGAGACTGGTGCTTCCAAGTTGTGTCGCCTCTTTTTCTCGCAACAGGAAGGTGACTTTCAGCTCCTGTTTGTTTTATGTTTGGTGCTTGGTCTGCAGTATAACTGGACTTCTTAATAGTTGTGGTGCATGGGGTTTTGGGGCATTCTCTTCCCAACTTTTTTACTCAGGACATAGTTAACGTATCCCTACAATTCTAAAAAAAATGTAGGTGCAGAAAGGGATGAGTCACATTCCTGGTAGTAACATCGATCAGTAGGTAGCATACCTCATACGGCCATCAGTGTGAGACGTTTGCCGGCCACTGGCTGTCAGTGCCTGGGAAGATGAACCAGAGGAAAGATGACTCTGCACGTCTTGTTGGGAGTGTATTTCCCTAAGCATTTGCTTCTGGCAATTTTCAGAAACAGGACACTGAGCTGATGAATTTTGTGACGGAGCCACTATGGTATTACATATATCTCTCTGAGCTACTTTCCTCAGTTTTTTCCACTACTTTTTGTTTTTCTTGTTTTACAAACTGGTGATATTTGTTCAGGAATGTCATGGAGCAGATAAGAACCCTCTGTTCCATGGACATCTTAGACATTAGGATGAATTGGGGACTGTTGCAAACAGCTTATTTCCTGGTAGATGCTTCCTCTCCTGGTTATCACTGCAAATTCCACGACAAATTTCACAGGAGATGTAACACGGGCCATTTCTGGTTTATCCTAGAAGCGATTAATCTGTTATGCCAAGAAGGCAAGTCTCCCAAGGTCCTCTATCAGCTTGGACAGAGTTTCCTCTTTCTGTCACCCTTTAGCTTTCAACTGTGCCTTACCCGTCACTGACAAATGGCTGGAACGAAACTTTGTAAAATGACCAGGCGCTAAACTGGGATAACTGAGTCACGTCAGTGATAGAAGTTCTAAGCTGCTTAGCACCACTGGCTGGTTGCTGGAAATAGGGTTGGGCTTTTTTTCTGTCAATATTTGAGATACTACTAAATAAGCACTCTGCAGTCTTTCTAGTCATCTCTCAGGTGCTTAGGTCCTTGCTGTGGTTCTTTTCTATTAAGAAATTGCAAGTTTCCTTTAACTTCTCTACTCTTTTACTATGAAAAATATTTTTGTCAGTAGTAATTGCATTACTAGACACTTTGTCCTGCTTTGTCTTACCATTGCGAGACAAATGGGCTTCATAATCTGTCTAGACGGTCTGGTTGTTACCTTAACAGATGTTTGATCTCCAAAAGTAAGACATCCCTCAGCTGTTTTCTAGAAACCTTTCAGACACTGCTTTAATTCATTGTTATGTGTCCAGCCCTTTTTTTAAATCGTATTTTTCATTTTCTGAGACATCAGTGAGCTATGGAAGTACCTAAACGGTTTGTTCCATCATGGATCATCAGGAGGACCAGTTCCTACCTTCTTCCCTTGGAAACTGAATTCTATATGTAACATTTACATTGCCCCGTTCTCTTTGGAGCAGTTAACCAAATTCAGACTCTTGGAGTTTTTTTCAGGTAGGAAGAAAAATATTACGCTGTAAGTAATTTATTATTTTATTTTTTTTTAAGCACAATCTTTTTTTGTCACAAAGAACGTCCAAAGCTCTTTTCCCTTGGCCAGGAATTATGACACAGCTCTCCGGCATTCAGCCCAGGAGCTTTCCTTCTTAGCTTTTTACATTTTTTTTTTAAGAACAGAGCTTCCAGAACCTCTTTGGCAGTGTCCCAGGCTTATTTGCAGCTTTTTTTTTTTTTTTTCTCTGCTTCACTGTCTTTCTACTTGTTTCTCATTAATAGAAAAACGGTCACAAAATAATACTCAGTGAAAGTCCTGTTCCCAAATGTCCGGTGCGTATCCTATCAAGCTGAATAGTGACCAAGGAAGTCTCAAATTGTTTCAGCTACCTGGTTCCACAAAGGAGCTTACCCGCTTCTTACCAGTATCTTTAATGAATTGACAGAGACAGCTAATTCTAAGACCTATCATCCACTCAAGAAGCAGAACATAGCAAGCTTAGAATCAAAGCAGCTCACTTTTGGATTGTTGAGTATTTAACTCCACTATAAAGAGCCTCCAGACAAAGAATTGTGCAAAGAAATTAGAGAAAGATTTAAGACAAGAGATAGGTATTTTGGAATGTTGAGAAGCCAAAAGAATTACTGAGCTTCATTCTTAATATATGTTTACCACAGATTTTTTTTGGCTATAGAAATGGGCAGAAAAGCTTGCTTTTTTTTTATGAGGCTTCTTTTCATAACACTGTTTATTCTCCAGAAGCATTTTGCTGTTTTTACTTTGATGTGTTAGAATGTCTTTTTATTTCTGGGTATTTTTCCCCTATGAAAAAAATGTATGCCTCCACATTTCTTTAACAGGAGCTGTGTGCGTGAATATTTTTCTAATTCTTTTGATAAGTGAATAGTTTTGCACAATTTCAGTTATCCAGCAATATTAGTGAAATGTTCTGTTAGCAGATGAATATTTTTTAGTGGTATTGGGATGAATTCAATATTGTGGACTTTGTAATGATGCAGTTTGGAAAGAAGGATAGTCTCCAGTCAGCTATTTTTAATACTCCTGTAGTTGTGGTGTTTTAATAATTAAATACAGAGTTAATTAAGTATGGGTTAAATCCATTCATCGATAGTTCTTGCTTTCCAAGTTGAAAGCTCTCTGAACTTACATATGTGCATATTTTCTAATCTATACATGCCTGCATATCCACATCTTTATTTCCCTCTTATTTAACTTGGTTTCTGGACACACTAAAGACTTGTGAAAAATATTAAAAACAGGAAGAATAATGTCTGAAACAGAGGCGCGCATGTTTTATTCATGTGGAGAGCTGTTTAGGTCCTGGAACAAACCCATTAAATATTCTGTATGTTGTTAGCAGAGGGCACTTGCTTTCGTTCCTCGTCAGTTCCGTATCTTTTTCTGTTCTTAACACAGTTCCTTGCTCCTCCCTACCGATCCCAGCTCTGGTTACTTGCGTATTGAGATTTTTCCCTTTTTACTTTCATTCAGACTCCAGATCTGAGACCGGTGTTTGACTCTCTTGCCCCCGAGGCTGGAAGAATACCAGAACAGAAGCAACCCTCAGTGACTGCAATGATGTATCTATTTCATATCTTACTCTCCAACGATGTTGCAGAAAGATTGCAAACCACTGTTAGCACGCATCATTTCAGTAGTTGAAGTGAACATGCTTTTTGGTATATTCAAACCACCTAGTGGTTTTAGTGACAAGAATGCTTACAGAAACTTCGTTTTTAAAATAACATTGCAGAAAATTTTTCTTTAGATGAAGAAATTGAATATTCACATCGGAAAATAATTATAGTTATTGCAGCCATCCGAATACATAACAGAAACATAATATGTGATCTCTGGTTTCAGACAATTATTTCAGCCTGCAAGTGCTGAATAACAAACGCCCCAACGGATCCTTTGCAAAACTAGAAACTACAGACCAAGAATTATTTACAGAAATAGTTCACAGGGTATTTCCAAAGGCCATAATAAAAATATTTGCAAAAACTGGCAGTCGTCTTACGAGTAAAAATTGGATCTTAAATCATCTAGTAAATCGTTAATTATTTATCCATCTCTACCTGGGAGTTCAAGTAAGTGTAATTGGTTGGTCCCTAATGAGATGCGGTGAAGATTCACATTTTCCCTGTTGAGTTGATAAAAATCAAATTAGAAGAACCTCTGAATATGTCTGCCGATGTTGTGTATGCAGATAGGCTAATTTCAGCTGTGCTCGGGAAAGGTCTGTTAGGGCAGCGGGAGAGGAAAAGAAGGTTGGGAGCAAGAGGAGGTGCTAAATTGGTGGCAATGTTCTCGTCTTTTTCTATTATGATAGAAATGCAAATTGGATACTTACTATCTGAATAAATGGCTGGTCTCCAAACAGACAAAGCGCCATTGATGTGTGCTAGCCAGTTTTCCAAAGTATCAGTAAAAAAACCCACAAAACAACAAAAGTAGATTTAATCGTTTGTGGAATTGGGAATACAAAAGTGCATTTCTACAGAAAAATAAAATGCGACGTGAGATGGGAGCTATACTCCAAAGTCATGCATAAGAATTCAGTGTTATATTGGGGCATACTTTTCCTTAGGTTGCTGTGCTTTGAGCCAGTGCAAATTATCTGCATGCTGTGCTATAGGGGAAAAAAAAAAGCAGATAAATTTGCTTTTTTGCATTTGCATGATTTTCATTGTAACAAAATTGTACTGTTAGAATGAATTTTTAAAACCTAAACTTTAAGGGCCTCATGTCATTAACATGTTACGCTGTATACTTCAACAGGGATATTCACTCGGGGAATGTTACCTGTATGTTTTCTTTCCCTTCTTTCATTGCTTTCCTTATCTTTAGCTCTTACAGTTTGTGTTTCAGTGGCCATTACGGCCATAGTCTTTAGCAATACTTTCCTATTTCAAGTTCTTACAATAAGCTCATCTTTATTTCAGGGATTAAAATAAGATATTCATGTAACTCAACAAAAATCAGATACACATTTCTAAAACGGCATTGCTGAAATGTGGAGTACTCAGGTTGTGATATGTCAGTTTAATCCCAGACTGAATCCAGGAGGAAGGCCTGGCCATGCCTTTAAAATGTCTTATAAAAAGACATTCACAAAACCCTACAGGTGTGATTAATGGCTTGTGGTGAACCATGAGCTGAAGTCTTTCTGCTCTTTGATTCACTTGCTGATTACCAGAGCTGCCCTCCATGCCCTGGCCATCTACTGATAGCCTGGGGTTACCTTCCCACCGACCTGCCCATCTGCTGCCCGCGCGCTGCCCACCTGCTCTCAGCGATCCTCAGCACCTCCCGGAAACTCATCTGGAAGGTGTGTCACATTCAGCCACCTTTTTAAAAGTCCCGGGTTTGTAACAGGGAGTAGTGGCTTCCCGGATCTTGAGCCACATTGAAAGTAGAGTCAACAGGAGCAGCACATCTCCTCTGCTTTCCCCCCGGCTATAGCTGTCTTCAGCAAATTTTCAAAATACTGATGGCAATAGTAATAAAACCCCTCTCTCCGCATTTGTAACGTGATGATTTAAATTTTAGTGCAAACAGCATGTCCTAGTGCAGATTCTCTGGTCTAAACACCCAGACACAGCATTTCAAGGGTGCGTGCAAATCTCTCTCCAGAGGTTTAGATTTCAATTGCGATGGGAGCTGCCAGATGGAAGAAATTAAAAGACCTCTTATGACACAGTCAAGAATGAGACTGTTCCCTGAGGAAGGCTTCTGCCCCAAATGCTGCCTGCTTGTGTATCTCAACACACCTGGTGAACATCTGATGAGAGAGCTCTGGCAGAGGCTTGAACAATGCCAGGTTTTTATGAGCACATTCAGCTACAAATCTGAGTGTTGCCTACAATTGCATAAGCTATTTTTGTTCCAGATCTATAAGCTGTACTTAACAATTCCTTTATCAAAAGGCGTTTTGAAGCATTGAGCAACAAACAATGAGGACGTTGATTTCTTTATTTTTTCATGGAAATGTTTTGTTTTGGAGATGTATGTGGAAATGCTTAGTTTTGTATTAAAAAATATAAATGACACACAGAAGACTGACATGTACAATGGAGTCTAAATTAACTTCATTCAAGAGGCAAAGCATCAAAATATAAAGCATAAAACCAATTTTTAATTTTTTTTTTTTTTTGTGCTTTGGTATAAATCCAAAGAAGGAATCTTGATTTATATCAATGTAAGTTAATAGAATTTGACCAAAAGTCACTGTCTTATTACAGTATTTGTTATTTTGTCCCTGATAAATGTATTCGAAGATATTTATCACTATGAAAGCTCTACTATAATTAGTGTCAAATCCAAGTAAATAAAAGATTATAGTTAACTGACAATAACAAGATTTATTTAGTTTGCTGTGGCCTTAAATTAAAGCTGTATTAGCTACATGGCTTGTAGAAACACAGCAATAGGATCTGGTGCATTTGAGAAAGATCACAGTCTACCTCACACATTTCTTTTCCCAAATACATAAAAAACAGTCCTCAGAGAATAAAATAATTGGGTATGTATGTATGGAGCACTTGTCACTAAATTTTATTCTTTAGTACAAATAGTTGTCTACTGAAGGTAAGAACAGAGAGAACAAATGATTGAATTCCCTACTGTAGTTTCTCCTAGAACAAGCTCTTCTTCTTACATGTTTGTTGAATGTAAAAATTACTATCCACTCCTGCTGTTTTGTGCAATTAGGTTAACGATGCGTTTGGCTAGAAAAACAGGTTACACTTAGGATTTTGTTAGCAAGTTCATTTCAAATCTGGATACTTACTCAATGGATCAAAATCCCAATGCAAGTAAGGTTGGTGGGTTGTTTTTAATTTGCACTTCATGTTCCATAGCATCTTTTCATGAAGTTGTCTGCTGTTGCATTATTTATTGTAGCATCAAAATTGATGGAAATTGAAGCTTCGAAAGCTTTTAGGGGGAAACGTATGGTATTTTCCCCAACTCTTGCCAGTCAGAGCGGGTCAGATCCTGCACAGCAGTAGTTGTAACTTCCACTGAAAGCAACTGGAAGGGCAAAGGGGAACTTTGGTGAATTTTAAGGGTGTGCTGCCAAGGCTTTTCAAAGGAGCTCTGATACAGTAAAGACACCTGGATGAGGTGATCTTGAATAAGAAAGGGAAATAGTTAGAACATAGCTCTTTCTCTTCTTGTAAAGTCAGCAAAGGTCCACTTTTTTTTCCCCTGCATTAAAGAGAAATTCCTTCATTCTACCAACCAGTGAACATAAAAATATCCCTCCAGTCTTCCCATCTTTAAGTGCTAACAGTCTAATAAAAGTCAGATGGAGGATCCCTCTTATTCACGATTTCCTTTCATTTTTGTAAATTTTTTACCTAACTCTTGATAATGTGGGTTTTTTTTGCAAGATGACCGTGCAGTTTTAATAGTCAGTATGTAAGATACCCATTTTTAAATTAACAGTGAAAGTGTTCAGCTATGTCTGATTTTACCCTGTAACTGCAAGATCCACTGACTATAACCTTTTTCTTCTTCGTTAGAACCGATCGTATATTGATATCTTTATTTCTTGCTTTACTTTGGCAGTAAGGCATTTTCATCATCTCCTATAAAGGGTAATAATAGTAGAGTCAAACTCATTTTCATCAAATTATGGGATTTTGGAAATACTGCTCGATAGTTCATCCAATAATAGTTCATCCATATGAAAAATGAGTCTTGACCCTGCTCTGTATCAGAGATACCAGATACCTAATGCTCGCGTTGTGTAACTGAGAGCTACAGATGGGAACATTATTTCCTCACTCCTGTAACCTCCACTTAGATGTTCAGATACAACCCTTTCAGCTTCAAGAGGTACCAGACTACTGTCCATCTGTCAAGGCAGAGATCTATTTAACAAAAAGTGTGTAAGATCTGAGCAACCAAATCGTAATTACCCAAATGACTTCCCTATCAATTAGCCGTTCCTTTGATCAGCTGGCCGCGGCAGACTTGGGTGGTCATCGCGTCTCTCCCTGCAGCAGCCTTTCTGCTGCAATGCAGCCAAACCCAAGGACCCTGCCTTGATCCTCCTCACGTAGAAACCTTCGTGCCCCGTTGGATGCATGGGGTGAGCCCTTTTAGCTACTTGATTGCTAACTTTGTTTGCTAATTTTGCTGAATATATGCTCATACATAAGCTGTAGCAGTCTGATTGCTAAATTCAAACAAAACAAACATTCCTTGATTAACATACTAATGGACGTAAGCAGCACCTTGACTGCTTCCCTATTTCTCATCTTTCTATAAGCTTTTTCACTCAGAGTTTCCATGGCTAAGATGTAAGTCTGTACATCAGATGGACAAAGATTCGGGCCTACATTCAGCATCTACATAAATTCTCTCTTGGGAATAAAGTTTGCTCTTTCTTGATTCAGTTCAGAAAGTTTCTGCTAATCTGCATTCTGATGTCTGGTATGCAACGAGGCTGAAATCTGTAACTGTCCTGTGCGCAGCAGAGGGAGATTTGTGCTGTTTTTTAGTTGTTTAGGAAATATCAGAGATGCATGTAATTGGAGAAGGGAAATTTGGTTGGGCGGTGCCATTAGTGTGTATGTAACATGGTGCTTAAACCATCATGAAAATACAATTCAAACAGATAATTTGGCCAAAATGCTATATTGTGTAGTTTTAGCTGTCATAAGAGGAATTCCCTACATTAAAGGCTCTGTGAGTTAATTAAAAATTAATGACCAAATGGGAAACCACTGCAGAGTCACAACACTAAAACTAGGTGTTCTGCATTGCTTAAGCCCCTGAAATGCAACTGTTTAAACAAGAATTGGACTAACAAACACACTGTTTTAAGTGGTGGGGCGAGGGGATGATTCCGTTTAGTGCTGAACGTATGAGATATCATTCCTTAACATGGTTTTGGATGCTCAGGATTGATCAGAAATTTTTGGCTCCAAGGGAAGGTGCTGCGTTATGAAGAGCTCCTCGGAGCTGAAAGATACTGTTTCTTATGGATGGCCGTGCTGAAGCTGGATGGCCACCAAGACAGGTTTTATATATTATCACAGCTAAGTTTAGGAGGTGATGGCACTTTGTCTTAATACATCAGCATTCTAACAAGACCTCACCATACGAAACAACAATGCTCATAGCAGACTATAAATCATTCTTAGCAGTACAGTAAGTTTCCGTAGGGCATCCTGATGGGTGTCAGATCTCAGCAGAATACTTCATACATCTGAGAGAGAAAGACTTAGCTACCAGATTTCTTCCTGTCTGTTTATGTGAAGTGATAAACGGAATGTAATAGCATTTTTGACCAGCTTATGTCACACAGAATTCATGTACTGAGTTTCAGTTTAAA
The DNA here is from genome assembly GCA_013398915.1 of Dromas ardeola. NCBI lineage: Eukaryota > Metazoa > Chordata > Aves > Charadriiformes > Dromadidae > Dromas > Dromas ardeola. The sequence goes on from VYZM01003660.1 coordinate 3,637,959, forward strand.
GGCCCAGAATTTGCATTTTAATTGTAAACAATATTTGTACTTTGTAGTCATTTCTAAGGCTTTTTTTTTTTCCTGAAAAATATTGATAATAATCTGTCAACACAATTACCTTTTTTTCTTTTAATTGGGTTTGGATTTGTGCTATACAACATAAGAGAGAGATAAGAATTAAGTTTTAAATAGGGAAAACCAGAACCATTTACTAAGAAGATTTTGTTAAAAGGGAACTGGTGAATGGATAATAGGCTATCACAAACAAGAAGCGACTGTAGCTCTTTTATAAAGGGGAGAAATTATGAATAGCTGAAAAACAGGATTTGGGCATAATTCCTACTGATTTTCATGATAGCAAGGTTAATTCTTAGCATTTCATTTTCAAACGTTTTACAAGTATTAATCGAGCTGCACAATATCCTGCTGGAGTATCTGCACGTTAATAGCTTGCGTGAGCAGATATCAGGGCTGCAGTTAAATCTCTGACATTCCTCATCTCATCTTGGACTCGGAAAACAGACTTTCCCCTTCACCGCTTGTATCTTCCTCAGAAGCACAGAGCCATTACCCTTCTACAAACTTTTCCTCACCTGTGTGGTTCGTTCAGTTTGATTTGCAGTTAATCTTTCTGCTCTGCTTCTCATGCTCATCGTAGGCATGGCGTGCTCCGAGAGGCAATCGTGTAAGGGCTGTACAATTCTGAAACCTGACAGTTGTAATGGAAACACAACAAACTGTCACTCTTTAATAGCACCAGGTCTATTACTACAATTGCAGCAGAGGCTGTTCATAAAACAAGCTGATTTTCTTTATATACTCACGGTTAATACTGAGATATATGTGCTGTCAGTTGAAATACGGCTAATATTTTTAATGCTTCTTAGGTTTTTATCTTGCCGCAACAGTCTACAAGCAGAGACATATAGATCCCTGAACAAAGACAACCATCAGAGACATCAAATCCACATTTGCCTTTTGGTATAGAAGAGAAATAACTGATTCCAAGCCATTCGGGCTGAAGGAAATTGTATTCACTTTAACACCTCAAGACGTTTTTAAAAGCAGTTGAAAAACAGCTGCAGGCTATTCAAGAAGTTTGATGACTGGCAAAGTCCTGGAGGTGGCTTTAAACTTCTGTTAGACAAAGAGACCGGGGGCACCGTGTTGGTCCTGTCTTTCTTTTCATGCTACAGAAATAAAAATAAGACAGAGAAGGAGAGGCAGGAAGAGTGGATGCCTGCATTTTGGAGTAGATAGGAAAACACCTGGGACAGGTATTGTAGGAGGATGTGGGGGTAGGACTCTGAAAACCAGAGAGAGGAATAGAAGATGTGAATCAAAGCACTGCGGGAGGATTGGAGGGATTAAAGCCAGGAGTCAGTGAGAAGAGCTGCTGCTGTAACGCAAGGCAAGAATGCAGCGTCCTCCGGGGGAAACGCAGGGTTCAACTACTGGAAACAGTGCAAAGACCAAGAAAGCAGTGAGTCAGAAAGTGAAAAGATCCTTATTCACCAAGACAAAAAGAGTTGTTTCATAAGCACAAATTACATTCAAAAATGGAATAATATCTTGCATCTTCATCCACCCTCCCCAAAATGCCAGGTTGCTGTAATCTTCCCTGAACCTCACAAGTCTGCCTTTCCCCTTCCTGTGCTAACCCGAGCTTTCCTTCCAGACCTGCCTCTGCTGCCATCCTTCCCTCCACACTCTGCATTTCCCCTGCCTGCCCTCCAGCTCCCTGCCTGCCTCCCTGCGGTGTCCCCGACCCCCTGCTTGTCCCCTCGCTGGACCCCCCCGGGGGGGCAGCCCCGTCTGCTGGTCCTCCTCCGTGCCCTCCCTGTGTTCGCTGGCAAGGCAGAGTATGGGAGCTGTTTGCCAAGACAAACCAGTAAGGGAGTTTTTTCACAGCTTCCCTGTTAGCGGAGGCAGGGAAATAAGTTTCTCACCTGCCAAGCTATTGATTTTCACAAATCTTGTCAGAATTTAATGCCTTTGAAACTCCCAGCCTTCAGTTTGGTTGAAATAGGCCAACAGCATCCAAAATTGTTAACTGACTGCTCAAGTGGAAAAACACTTGAAAAATGTAGCTGTGTTTTGAAGAGGAATGATCCTCTTTTTTTAACATTATTCTTAAATTCTTCATTATTGTGAGTGCATAACTGCACATGCAGTGTGTTCCTTTCAGGTTGAATTCCCACTCTGAATTATACATGAACAAAAAGGAACATCCGATGGCTTTGCTGTGAAAAGATGTCATGTCAAGTCCCAGCATTTTTCTTGCATATTTTTATATGTGCCTTCTGATTTTGGAGCTCACGAGACACACAACGTTTGCTGCGATAGCTGTATTATTAGAGAGGACAAGAGCATCTCTGCAGGACTCGGGGACAGGAGGTTAGCCTGAACACATGGATGAAGACAAAGCTGACTTTACATCCCATAGAGATCAGTGCAAGATATATAGCATATTTCTACATATACCTATGTGTGTGTATATGTTAATGTGAATATATATACGTTCAGTATCAGTTAAAAGCCTGCCCAGCTGAACGGTGCAACTGGAGTAGATAAGCAAATTGAAGTCTGCATGGACTTTCTGTCTATTGACAGATTATTTTTAAACCACCCCCGGTATTCCCACAGTGCAGTTTAGTTTCACGGATACTTGCTGCACCTGCTAACAGACACAGAGGAGCTGGATGCCGGTTGTTTTGCTGCTCCTCCTCTTAAGCACCACACATAATTATCTGTGTGGCTCCCGCATCCTTTATCAGTGCTGCTGCCGCTGCCATCTCCTACGTGCCAGTGCCACCTGGTCCCATGGCGAGGTGACAGACAGGAACAGCCTGCCTAAGAGGAAGAGAAGGTGAATGTGAAAAAATGTGAAAGAAAGCTTAGAGGAAGATAGTCACGCATGTATTTACAGTCTTATGGAGCATATTTGCATTACAGCCCGAAAGGATAATATAACCACCTTTTTCCCCATGGCTACGTACTTCTCCTGCAGTCTCTCCCATGTCTTTCAAACCTGCTAAGAAGGACAGGGAACAAGGTCACTTTTTCCTTGGCCAAGAGAAAAGCTGATGCATGGAGCTTCTGGCTGGCTCTCGCCTGCAGACAGAATACTCTAAATCTGCAATGCCTGCACTTTCCCTGGGGATGGGAAACTTAACAACTGTTTTGCATTTGCAAATGATAATACAAGGTTTTAGCGAGATACACTGAATGTGACAATTCCAGAGCCCTGAATTATACAAAGGAGTCTCAAGTCTATGTTCAGATGTAGGTGTAAATGGAATTATTTACTGAATTACTGCTGCCTACCTGTTTCCTAACAGAATCACAATAAAAAAAAAAATAAAAAAAGTGCTGGAGTACTGCTGCTTTATCTCAGAAAAGATTTTAAAACCTATTACTTTAAGTAGTCATTCCCATTCAGCTGTTACAGAAAATGGATGGGCCTGGGGTTCTCTACTGAAGGTATCATTCCCTTGGGTGTAGATGTTGATACTGTACTCTTTATTTTGTTTTTACTAGAAGAAAATAACCTCCAGCAACCAGATCCATTTTAAATTGTAAATATGCAGAAGAAGAATATTAAATTCTGAGTAATTGTTATACACAAAAACATAAACCTTGTGCTAATAATATCCTAGGGACCCTTCTGATCAGAGAGGCCAAGAGTGGCGATGGCTTCAGCCATTTTGGGTTGTTTCTTTACTTTTGAAGAGCATTATCGTTAGTACTCACACAGGACCAAAACTGCGCAGGAAACCGGAGACGTACGGTGACGTTACTATCCTGTGAAGTTTTTAGGATGTTTGTATTTCAAGAGTCCTAGATGCTCTTCTGTTACATTACCAAAATAAAACTAAAAATAAATGTACTACTGAAAGGCATATTGGTTTTAAATGTGGGGCAGTGGCTTTTCACTTTCACTGGAGACGGCAGAAGTAGCATTTGCTGTGCTTGAGCATCCTGGAATAAGCAATGGAAGAGGCTTTTTTCACAACTCTGTGGTCCTGCAGTTCATATTGCTTTCTTCTATTGCTACACAACTTGGTTTTGTTTATTAATAATCAAGTGACATAGCTGTTAAGTTCCAACTAATTGCACCCCACAGCTATTTATGTATTTATGTTTGTGTCTTTTTTCGCTTTTATTCAGTCTTTCTAAGAACAAGCTTAATTATTCCTATAAGCAGATAAACATAAAAAGCAGTCTGCAAATACAAAAGACATACCTGTGGTACGCATTGTCATTCTCTCTTAATCCTTAGCACTGTGAATTTCCACCAGCACAGCCTGTAGTCATTTTGCTGGGAATTAGGTCTGCATTACTCACCGGATTATTAGCAAAACCAGTGTTAGATTAGGCCCATAGAGCTCTACGGGCTATGAATCAGTGATAGAATTTAAGAAAACAAAGTTAGGATAATTTTGTCTGGGTGGTAAGATATTTTAAGGGATGGTGGCAGCACAGTTCAGGATAGCATGTTTGTTAGAATACGAATTGCAGCCTGCTGATGACTTTTTCACATCATCAATAAAATGTTACACTTTCTCTCTGCTTCTGCGTCACACAAATATAAGTTATCTCGGTCTTTATAAGCCACCTGGGAGAATTGCTTTTAGATGGAAGAATTAAAATATACCTCATTTGTTAAGGTTTATAAGCCACAGCGCTCGTTAGAAAACATACTACCATGCGATGGCAGTTGTATAGCCCCCGTGCAGAAAGAACTCTGTTTTCAAATCAGGCTGTAAACTTGCTCAGAGCGCAGGAGTGGTGGCCATTTGTCATTCACGTCTCGTTCTGTTGTCTTCCCCATCGTTGGAATTCAGCCTAAATTCTTCTTCTACATACATTGTAAGAGCACGCGAGGGAATTGCATGCACTAACTTGGCCTGCTAGAGCAAATTATTTGGTGCAGAATAACCATTCTCAAATATAAATTGTGACATCTGAAGCTCATTTAATGAATGTAAGACTTATAATGGAAGAATAAGAGAAAGTTATAAGAAATAATGATAAAACTAGAGAAGCCTTCCGTGTTTGTGATTCTCTGAAAAATGCTGTGCAAATATTTTTTTTTCTCATTATGATTATTTTCCTCCAAATAATTTGATTTACTTACGAATAAAAAGCATTTCTTAAGTTGAAAATTTCAGAAGCATTTTAATACTGTGTTCACGTATCGCAAGTATCCGTTTTTGCTGAATGAAGGATTGCGCTGCCTTTTTTTTTTTTTTTAAGCTGGTATGGTTGGCTTCTTTTCATCTGGCTACATCTGTTGCTTTTTATAAATAAGCCTTCTCTCCCCGAAGAATCAAGCAGAACTTCTTCCAAGCCTTCTATTCTCATGTGTAACTTTAGAAGTGCAGAAATAACAGCTTTAATACTTGGCCTTTATTGGCTAATTCAATAGCTTTATGTACTGTAACTGAGAAAGGTAAATGTAAGAGGGATTATAAGGCAAAGGGAGAAGCTTTTTCTTGTAATTCTGACCCCAAAACACTTCTCTGCAAAGGTCCATCTGGCCAAGAATCTGGCCTCTGCCGGGAGCCAGGAATCAGTGCTTGGGAAAAATATAAGAAACAGGGCTGGTGGAGAGACTAGGTGTGCGCGCCCTCTCTTTTGGGAAGATGAGCATCTTCCAGAGTCACATTGCATCTGGATCACCCTTTTCTGCCTAGTTTTACGAATTTCTTTCATCCATTTTGAAACATTTTATACTTTTTCCTCCATGACAGTATGACCATGATCTTGTCAATTAGCTATTAGCTCCTAGTAATACAATTGATGACGATAACAAGAACAGGCATAGAGGAGATCCCTATTCAATGTCTTAAACTTCCTCACAGCTGCGGAATCTACAACCTCCGTCAGACTTGGTGTATTAAGGCACGAGACCGCTCAACCTGATAGATGGAGTTTGACGAGCGAGATCAAGCCCCGTGCTCTGCGCTGGTGTCACCCCTGAGGCCGGGGAGGATTCGTGGAAGGCCCCAGAGGAGCTGGCACCAGCTCGCTCTGAGCCAGAGGGAAAATCCTCCTCCTCCATTTGCCTTCTCTTTAGGTGGCGTCACTTGTGAAGGCATGGATTTTAGCAATGTTAGAAAGATTGCTATCATAACTTATTACCGCTGTCTAATTCAGAGACTGACGCAGGGTAGATCTGACTCTTTCTAATAAAGTAAGCAGTAGCTGACAGCTGTTTTGACAGAGAGTCACATATTTTGCTATATTCTTTGAGATTCTTAGCAATAATGAAAGTCGTCTTAGGGTTAGCTGTAGTTTATCATATGGAAAAATATATAGTTTATTAATTTTAATTTTCCACTTACTAATTATTCCTGAAGGCTGTAAATTTCAGCTTAGTTAGTGGCACACATCTGGAGTGTATAATAGATAGCAATAGAAGTTCACTGGGGTTACACTGTAAAAAATCCCTCAGGAATGAATGGTGGTTATCATCAGTGACCTGAATTCGATTACGATTTCAAAAATAAAAGTGCAATCTAACAAAACAGTGATGTAATAGTAAATGCCAATGTATCCCCATTAGTTCCTTTCTTCAACAAGCACATTTACTCTTACTGAGTGCTGTTTATGAAATCTCCGTAATGTAAAAGGTTTACAGTGAGGTCAGCAAAATTTGTCCATCAAGTTCAGGTCTTAACACAACATTCTGAAACATCCAGGTTTTATTTTTGGTTGTCAAAACAAATTTTCTCTGACTTTTTCAGATAAAGTAGTTTATTGAATGAAATGGTCTAAGTCAGTTTTGAAAACATCTCTTTGCTTTATACTTCTGTAATACTTATAATTTTATTTATTTATTTATTTCACATTGCACAGAAAATATCTTTCTTTTGAAATATAAAGGTAATTTGAAGAACAGAATATTCTAGGGAAAATTCAATCTCCCGCTCATCCTACAGTTCATTTTTTTTCTTCAAGTGCTGTCAAACATGTCAGCCACTCGTGTGAATAATGTCATCCCGGATTTGGAATATGCTGGTGGTTGGACATATGTACAGCACCGGTGGGAGTCCTGCTGCTGCTCTGAACCCAAGAGTTCATTCTCTATTTCTGGTCTCTGTTATTTTACTTTCCTTTAAAATGGTGTGAGATGATGATGATATGGAATAAGAATGAGTTTTTGAAAGAGTAAATGTTTTGGTTTTACCCAGTAGAAATTTACGCAATGAGAGCTATGGAAGTGGCTGCAAAAGGAGAGTGATTGTGACGATGGTAGCACTATAGATATGGCCCTCTTCACCGAATTCTTGTGTGCATAAGAAGCCTCATATCAATAAGGAAAAATAAAATTCTAACACCTGTGCATGCATTCTAAGGACAAATCCACAGATTGGGAGGATTTTCCAAACTTTGTGATACACAAAGTTAGAGTAAAAATCACATAGGAACAGACTTTGGAGGGCAAATTCACAAGATGTTGTAGTTAGATCAGTCCAAAGAGCATCCATCATTAACTGCTAGTGAAAACTGTGCAATATATTTTCTAATGAATTATGTAGGGGAAGGAAACTGTGAGTTGATAACTGTACGTTAAAACAGATCTGCAAGGCTTTTGATTTATGAAGATATGTGTATTGGTCTAAGCAATCTCAAATAGCTCTCTTCCCTAAGTAAACCACAACTTTCATCCTTATAGATTCAGAAAAGTCTGGCTTTTTTGAGGTTTTCTTTCATATTCCAAGTGAGTTCAAAAAGTATCTTTTTTATTAGAAGTAGGTCCTGTGCTTTGAAACTCCAGATGTATACTGAGCACCAGAGATGGCTATATATTAATGTTTGCATTCGTTATTGGTTGAAGCTTGATGGAATTTCAGAGTGCCAAAATAAAAATGGAGATTTAATATGCATAGAAGTTGTCAATTTAATTAGCCGGTGTTATCAATTAGGCACACTCAATAGAACTCGAGTGTGAATTTTGATTTAGTATATCTGCTGAAGAGTTGGAGAAAATGCAAAATTAATATTCAATGAAAAATGAAATTGATCAAAAATTCAGTGTTTTCATCCAGTAACCTACTAGAACCAGTACCATTAATTCACTGGAACACTCAAAGTGGTAACGACCGGTTTGGAACAAGTGGGGTGTGATCCTGTAGTTCTCCCTCCTAATTGCTGTTAAGTGTAAACCAGTTTCTAGGCTTTCATCTAAGGGTGGAGAATTTTTTACTATTATCCTGTGGGCACAGTGCTCCTGAGCAGTCTGTTTGTCATTTATAAAGCACCCTTTTAACAATTACTGTGATCAACTCTCAGAGTTATTTATCAATGAATCTAAGAAATTAGAGATGAAGTATTTATGCTATATCTTCTGGTCATCCCTCTTTTAGTACAGGATTGCTCCCTGAAGTATAATTTTGATGAGCCTTCCACCATTTCCCTTTGAAAATGAAGTACCCATTAATGGTATATTAAAAAAAAAACACTTTTCCTTTAGATTGTAAAATACGGGCAGGAATTTTAGCAGTTGGAAAAGTGAACTTACTGAACTGGTTTCACTTTCCACTGCTTATTATGGACCAAAGGTAAAAACAAGATGATGTATAAATTTCCATAATCTTTAACAAAGTTGGTTTTTTTTTTTGTTTTTAAATACGAGAAGAACTTCCTAAAGAGTGTCATTAGACAGTTCTCTTCCAGTACGATGAAATGAAATTGAAATATAGTACATTTGCTTAATTGACCCAACTTTAGGTAGTCTCATTACTCATAAGTAACGAGTGCCCTTTTCTTTGTTGTTACGATTTCTTTTTATGTTACAATATTTTTTTGTGTGAATGGGAAGAAAGAAGAATAGAGGGAAAATACACACCTTGTCTCCTTTCCGACTACATTTTCTTCTGGTTGTGTTTCTTCCTGTTTTAGTCATTCACCTTTAGTCCTAACCGTGTGGGGCTTTGGCCAAAGTTTTCAGTTTCTGGGCTCCAAACTAGAACGGAATTTTGAATTTAAGTAACATTTCAAAAAATGTAAGTAAGAGGAGGATAAGAAACTTATGTTTTCTCACTAGACGTAAGCTACAAATTAAACTTGTATCAGACGTGCAAGCGGAAGGGCAATTTTAAAGTGTAGCTCTATTCTGTGTAGTGCTGTCAAGCATGATCCAAAAGCCGTCTGAAAGTCATTTTCTTTATCACGAAGGCACTGGAATATTTATATTTCATTAGCATCACGTTTGTTAATTAGCACTTTAGTGCTTCCATTTTTGATAGGTCCAATATGCATCATCAGATAGTACCAACTTAAAAAGAGGGTTGGTTCTAAAATTCAAGTCTGTAAAAAAAATAAAGATCTGATTACCTGTTAAATCTGCCCCCTACCTGCATTCAATACAGTCAAGAAAAAATACCTGCTGCTTTTTTTAATAGAGGCACATCTCTACTATTTTTTCAGTGTGAGCCAGTAAGAGAAATTGAGCCATTCATGCATCACCAAGAAAAAGGATAAATTACAGTTATAGGGAATTCTGTCCTCTGCTACTGGCAAAAAATAATAATTTGTATAATAAGGTTATATTTACGTTGAGTAGCCACAGGGTAGAACACATTACACATTTTAAAATATTTACGGAATTAATTTTGGAAAGTGTTCATTGGTGTCCAAGTACAAACTAAAATTTAGAGAAATGTAGATAATGAGTTATAATATTCTTTTGTAGGAGAATGTATTTTGTGCTGGTGAGGTTCCTATATTTACCACCACAGTATCTGAGACCTTAAAGTGAGCACCTTGAACTATATGACCAGCATAGCTCACACTTTGTTAAATATCGAATCTCAAACCAAAATACCATCTCATAACAAAATATGGTTGTCTTATTAGAAGATAATTATTCTTGTGACAGTAGCAAGGAAAATATTTTACCACAAGGAAAAATACGAGCAAAATATTCTATAGTAAAAAGAGTTCTAATATGATGTAGCAGTGTTTTAAAGAATGTTTCTGTGGGGTTTTTCAAGTTCAAATACCAGTTAACACAGGGCTGTACAATAAAGCTATCAAAATCAAATATAAAAAAAAAAAATAAATTTATCCTTAATAATATTTAGTGGTTTAACCTTCTTGGTTTGGAATGCCCCGACAAAGAGCACCTTGTATAGGTAGCAGGCCGTAAAAGCCAGGTCTCAGCACCCAGCTCAGCTGGTTGGACCTCATTTTAGCAACTGCGCAGTGAGCAAGCAAATACTGCCTGGCCTGGCTTAGCTTTGAAGTACTCTATTATTATTGAGGCTTTTCTGTGTTAATTATATAATTTAGATTAGTGGACATGGACAGATGGACCACTTGTTGGATAAGGAACTGACTGGATGGCCGCACTCAAAAAGTTGCTGTCTACAGCTCGATGTCCGAGTGGCAAGCAGCAATGAGGAGCGTTCGCCAGGGGTCGATACTGGGACCAGTACTGTCTAACATCTTTGTTGGCAACATGGACAGTGGGATC
>VYZM01003660.1:3654165-3678877 GCA_013398915.1 Dromas ardeola
ATGAGGTCTACCTCCCTTTCTTTGAAAGAAAATAGAAAGCTTGTTGCCTGGTAGAGCTCAGCTGGGGCCTGTTACCTGAGAGTGATTAGGAGAACATGCTTTCTGCCCACTCTTTTCTCAGTCAGGGAGCACTTCTCTCCTTTGGAAAAAAAAAGATGGGACAAAGCTATTGTTGCTGACCAGCATTTTTCAATCAGGTCATCTTCTCTCTTTTTAAAAATCTAAAGAAGAATATTGCAGCTGCTACCAGTTGTTCTTCTGGAAGGGCTTTTTGAATGTCATTTCATTAAAGAAAAAATAAAAAGATTTTATCTAGGGATATAGTCATTCTTGTAAGAGATGGGAGATCATGAAAATACATTAGCTTTTTATTTTTCAACTGTAATTGTGATCTTACCAGGTCTCTTAACTTGGGATTTTTGGTGTTCTACGCTTCATTTTTTTCCATTTTTCAGTTGCTTTTGCACAGATTTTTATCAGTAGCCACCTCTTATATTTGCTGTCTCCGTCTTTGAAGAATGAAATTGAATAATTTCATCTGAACTTAAATCAGTTAAATATGGAATTAAATGCTCAATGTAGCTAATGAATACTTGCTTATCAATGTACACGGGTTGTGTCCATGTAATTGGGGAAAACAAAGCCAAAGGAGAAGTGATTGCTGAAAGTCTGGGAGACATCAGCATCTTAAATATGGATTTAATACATTTCTGGAGGTTTTTTTTTCAGTTTTGAATCATGTTTTGGATATAAGTAGCTATATTTTTATAGTCCATATGATTCAGTAGTCCATTATATTAGTCCATTGACCTGCCTGTCACAGCAGTACTTGGACTGTTGTGCCTCCTGTCTTACTCTTTCAATGAAGGCAGGAGTGTGGAGTCCAGTATAGCCTTCCCCATATGATTCTGCCTTCTTTTGGTTAATTTACTTTGTGCGTGCTCTTTATGAGCTAAGTCAGTCGTTCGCTGGTTCTGGGAGTCCTGCTCTCCGGCACTGAGCCCTAATGTGTTAGCGTCACTAGGAAGACATTTTTTATGTGAGCTGTTTTATACAGAAAGTTGATAGTGAATTCCTTGAATTTTTCAGAAACGCTTTCGAGAGTGACTATAAATTTTTCATATGTGGAAGATAAAATACACAGCAGACAACCATCCTGTAACAAATGGTGCCATCTGAAAATGTGAAGTTATGATTGTCGTATTTTAGAGCGCATGATTTTATGCTGAGTTGGAGGCTGCACAAATGGTGTGGATGCGGATGCGCGTGTGCCGTATCTCAGGTTGCTCACGGAAAGTGGTGGCACTTTGCTCGGAAAGCTCCTTTAAGTCATCCCCTGGTTACATTGCAATGGTGGGGGGAAGTGGGAATACAAAGTGGGAATATAGTGCAGCTGCAGCGACCTTGGGTGGAGCACAGGAGCATTCCGGTTTTTAATAGCAGCAGTCTCCTATGCTGGAGGTAAGTTCTGCTAATGAAAAAGATAGGGATTTGCATACTCTCTATTTTCTAATCGATCTTTCTTCTGCTGACTTTACCAATGTGCCTAATGCTACATAGACTTTGTGACCTTCCCGCGCTGCCTTCTTGATGTTTGACAATGCAGATCCGAGTTCGTCAGACTGCCTGAGTCGTGGAGCAGCGGTAGCAAAAGAGCAACTCGACACAGCGGTATCAGCCTCATTAGCAGCAATAATGGGCTCTTAGTGCAGTCTTGATTCTCATATGATTTTAATGGCACAGCTTTCCCTATCCTTTTTTTTGTGTGGAGAAAGCATGAAGTCAGAGAAATTTTGTGGCCAATAAAATACGGAGGGTTGCAGATACACATTTCTTATTCTCAAGGTGTAGTTCTCTTTGTTCTGAAGAGCAGACCGACCATTGTCAATAAAAAAATGTTTGATGGGAGATTTTCATTAGGAAACTCTGAATTTGAAATATTCAGGTCAGGAAGAGCACACTGTGATAGTCAGCATTTGGTTTGAACTTCTGAACGTTGGAAGGGTTTTTGGAGGTACTGCTTGAAAGAAAGTAAATCTCTGATCCTGTATGGTCTCTCAATTTATTAAAACCCTGAATGAACTAATAAAGGCACTTCAGAGAGTATTGTACATTGTAAAAAGTCAGTAAAAATAACACTGGTCCCATAAAAGTTCTCTATACGGATTTTTGGAAATAGTTTTGGATGTAGTTGTATTTTTCTGATAGTTAAGCCTGGTAGGCAGCCGGGGTCGGCAGAACAATTGGGTTTCTTACAGGTTGACAGGATGCTGGATTTTGCTGGCATAATTTTAATTGGGAGTCTTGTTAGTAGTCCTTCCATCAGAGTATAATCCCAGTTTTGCTCTCATTTGTATTGAAATAAAGATCTGGTTTTGCCTTTAGAAGATGAAGTCTGAATTTCGGCACAGCTCTGCTTGATACAGTGCCTCATTCTCACAAGGAAATTGACTTTTCTTTCGGCTTTGTCCTTACTCCAAGGACCCAATATTACTATAATGATTAGCAATTTGTTTAAATAGATTAGAGTGAATCCTAGAGGCCAACCAAGGTCTCCTCCCTTATCAACCGAGTGGGTCAGAATAGCCCAGTAACAAATGGTAGCAGGGGTGTGATTCTTCACAATCCCAGTTTTCACGCCTGTGTAGCTGTCATGCAACTCGCTATGCTTATTAGGGACAAGAAGAGCTCTACGAAGAGAGAAGAACTGTAGGAATATTTGCCTCTACACTAAAAATGGTGGGAGCCCAAACCTTTCCTGTCCTTTACCTATCCTTCAGTAAACTGATGAAGGGGAAGTGGTAGTCTGCTCCTGTATTTTGGGACAGGGAGCAGCTGACGCCATCCCATGCCCGGGTACATAAAGCACATAAACTAACCTCAGAGTGAGCAGACATAATTTTAATATCGTAGCATATCAGCCGAGTATAAAGATATATTCATTTTCTCAATCAGTGGGATGTTTCTCCCTTCATCACCACGGTGCTTGGGTCCCCTCAGAACAATCCGTGCATTTCATTTTTATACCAACCGTGCCAAAACCAACCAACTTGATTCTCTCTAATTATAATCAACTTTAACATCAGAGTCAAGAGGATATGTATGAATCGTACTTCAATCTTAGGTTGTGAAATTATTGTTGTTTTGCAAAAGGTAGCCATTATTAACTTCACTAAACTTAAATCAGTGTAGAATGAAAAGCTTGCTTGGTTTGGCATTTTTAGTAAAATGTTCCCATTATCTCAAAAAAAGAACTTTGTATTTTGGTGGTGCGGTGGGTTCTATGAGGATCACAGTTGTGTTGTATTAATACAGCAAATTGTGTTTGAAGGAAAGCTAGAATTTCTGTTTCTTCAGTATTTTCTGCAAGCTTCTTCTTAAAATGTAAATTTTCCTTGGTTGTACTAAAAGCTATTAAAAAAATTGTATTTTCCTCCCGTAAAAAGAGTAGGGGGTGGGGTATGCTGGTATTACTTCATTTACACAACTCCTTTCTTATTAATATAATGATTCAGGGTTGCTTTTTTCCCCATATTTTATAGTAATGGTCGTGTATGTGAAATGAATCCAAAGCATTATAGTAAAACCGTGGAAATATTTCTTATACCTGTAGCTATCACCCTGCAGCTCATCTGCGTCCTGTGGCTGAATCACCTACTGCAGAGACAAGTAGAGCAAATGGAAGTGAAATGAAATGTAAAATAAAAGAAGCTATTCACTACAGTTGACAATAGGACCTAAAATTAGCATCACTTCTAGGTCCCACGACAACCTTTATGTCATCTAAATAATAATAATAATAATAATAATAATAATAATAATAATAATAATAATAATTTTCTGTGTAAATATTCCATAGGATTTTACTGTTTTACCGATAGCCACATATGATTCCCCAAAATCTGAACCAAGTCTGGAGCCTCAGCCTGTACTAAGGAACGCACAAGTCAGCGCAGCAACATATGGTCCTTGTACTGAAAAACCTGTTTTCAGGAGATGCTGCGATAAAGTCTTGTCATAGGGTTGAGATGCTAAAAAATGTTTCTAAGATGGCTTCAGATTAGCTCACTAATGTGCTGATATCTGTGTGCCTGGGCCAGAAGAAGGTCGTAGAAGCTGGGATCTGTCACAGCTACGTTTCCCTGGGCAGGTTTTGGTGTTGTGATGAGCTGCCGGGCTCTGCTCAGCCGGACGATGGATGTCAGAGATGGGTATTGCCTGGGCTGCAATAACGAGCCCAGGCTGAGCACCGTCAGCCTCCAGGGAATTTTCAGAAGGTTTTGTTCTAGTCTGCTTTCACTCTCCCCCCGTCTCAGTCTGTGTGTGAATGGTTTGGGGGAAGGCAGGCAGCTGGTGAGAAAACATTTCTACGCCGATCATCCAAAGACATATGTGCATAAGGATACGTTGAAATAGTTCTACCTATTGTTCACCTGTGAAACATACATACGATGAAAGCCTACGCGTGAGGAGGTGTGCTAACATCTGTTTATTACCTGCTTCATATGAAGCTATGTGGGAAATGGTTATATTTTTGCTTCTTTTATTAAATGATATTTTTGGTTGGAATATTTGCATTGTTTGCCTTGTAAATCTTTTTGTTATGGAACAACAGTGTGGTGTACAACACTGGTCTCTTGCTCTTTGATTTCCACATTCCTTTTTCTGGTCAAAACCACTGTTTAGCAGATATATTCCACATTCCCTTAATAATGAGCTTTTTCGAGCAAGCCCCATGCATAACTGCGAGTACTTAAAAATATTCTCCAGACCAAAAAAACTTCGTGTTAAATAGGAAAAGGAATACCAAATTGGAAAAGGAATACATGAAACAGATCTGCAAATTGTAGGAGCACTGTAAATATGGCTTATATACTCTTGCTGCAACTTGTGACATCTTTCATAGAAGTGTCACCTTTAGGAGGCTATTTTTGGCGATGATGTTTCAGCATGGGATTTTAAGGGTAACAGTGGATATTGGAGATATTCTCAAGAGATCACCTTCACGTTCCCTCAGATATTTCTAGGCGGATTAAAACAGTGAGCAGTATATATTGCTGAATAGCTATGCACACTTGTTTTATTCTTTCTCATAAAACCAGATTCAGTAAAAACTTCACCAATATTATGGTATATTTTTCGACAGTATTCAAAGCCATTACTTCCTTTGGATAAACAGCAGTTAGTACAAATCTTAAATATGCATGCAGGAAAATATTCAGGCTCTATAACATTTGTCACTTGCAGAGCAGCCAAAGCAACAGAGATGCACAGCCTGAGCTAGAAAAATGTTAATGTAGACCTTTATACCCAGAGAGCGTGGAATTAGCCACTTTTCACTTTCTTTAGCCATGAATAGGCAGAAGAGGAGGCATTTATGAAACTTAACCGACTCTTAGTTTTTCCTCTTTTTTCAAAGGGTATGAAATTGTTCTATGTTTTAGGAACCTGCAGGTTCCTGAGGACTTGCTGCCTGCGGGCTGGGTAAGGGAGCTCTGCAAGCTCTGCCGGCAAAGGCTTTGACATTTTCATGGCTTGTAGAGAAGTCAGTCATTACGGAGAGGCTGCTAAATTATGGAAGCAGTTTTTATCTTCCAGTTCTTTGCTACTATTGCTTCCTATAAACTTCGAGGACATTTGAGGAAAAAGCATCGGTGCACTTGGTTGGCTGAGTGGCTCCCCGAGTTACTTACAGCCCTTCATTTCTGGGCTGTTCACGGATTCCCTGTGTTGGCCTGTACCCTTTTTGGCCAGGCCAGCGGGTAGGCTGATCTCCAGCTCACTTCCCAGCCAGTTCTAGGAGGCTGCGGAGAAAAGAAACCTTCTTTTGCCTTTCCTCCCGCGGAACCCGTTTTGAGGATTCCTTACAGAGCTCTGCTTCTGTCGTGGCAGTGCTCTTTGTGCACAGCCTCCAGTCATGGAGCAGATGAAAAAAGGCGGAGAGACAGAAAGAATTTTTAAAAAGGGAAGGCAAATGCTGTGACTTTCTGCTTTGCTGCTTCCTTGGTGTGTTCCCTGTCAGAATTTGACTTAGTAAATAACTCTTTGAATCTATATTTAGAATGGGAAGTATTTTAGCAAGAAATAAGACTCAGCACAACGAAATCTGTTTAAATGCAGCATAATTGAAATGTCAACATAGTCATGAAGTGCCTCAAGGTGTTTCTTCGGTGAAGGCTGGGTATGACACAAAATAGATGTCTGAATAGTGTGGTACAGAATAAAGCCTTTGTGCACTCCTCAAATCTAATCTCGCACTCACCTTACTGAATGTGTGAAAATGCTTGGCTGAAGCCTGACTGCCACTATGGTCCCTGCTCTTCCCTTCTTTCAGGGAATCTGACAGTTCAGAGAAGGTTTTGATCTTGGAGGAGAGAGAAGTTCTCCAGCTCTCTGTGCTCACAAATGGGGAGCCTTTCCTGCGGGGATGCCTGGCATTAGCTTGGAGCTCCCACCCCGCTTGGCAGAGCAGATCTTCTACCTTCGCAGGGAGCGCTGGCGAGCACGTTTTGCCCAGGAAGTGTATTGGGAATCTTGTTTCTCTCAAAGTGATGGCTGACTCTTCGTTCAACTGCTAATGGAGTGGCTTGAAAGAAGACAGCACCGTTTTACACAAGCTGCCATCTTCCGCTTTTGGGAAGGGCCAGTAGTCCGCTAAGAATGGAGAGTAGAAAGTGCCATTAAAGCATCTTTCATATTTCATATTTTTGAAAATTAAACAGTTACCATGTATTACTCTCTTCTTAGGAAAGTTCTCTGCTTGGTGACCCGTAACGTGCCCTCTGAAGCATGCTGCCCTGCTGGCCTTCCAGTGGAAATAAAACCTTTGTGATAAATGGGAGTCACAAGCAAAAGTGTTGCCCTTCCCGCTCTCCCCCAGTCCCCCGGCTGCTGCTGCTGGCCGTGGTCACGGGGCTTATTAAATGAAATTGTATTTCATTTAATATATATATTAAATTAAAAAAATCATACAATTTCATTTGTATGTCTGTCCTAGCCAGCACTCTGGCTCTAGATTTCAGTCTGCCTGTGCGACACATCTTTTTTTTTAGCAGTTGATAGGCAGAGAAGATTAATCCATCCAACTCTTGCTTTATAAGGCAATAGAGTTTTTTTTAAAGAGGTTAAGTTCAGCTAGATCTTTATCAGCAAACTGTGATTTCAGAAGGAAAATGAACTTGACAACTGTTTTAACAACCTGGATGTTTATGTATGTCTTTGGTTAATGCCTAAAGCCAATATTTGTTAAGTCTGATTGATAAAAATGCGTGCCTTTCATCAAGGTCAAATTAATTTGTGGAAATTTGCTTTTGCTTACCATGCTGCTCTTGCACAGAATCCCTGACAGACTTTGCTAAAACTATGCAGGCGTTTTCTCATTTAAATTATGATTATCTCCACTGTGAACTTCCTAGTGCACGCTACCTCATTTGAATGTGCCTTTTTTAAAGGATGCCTCAGATTGGATTCCAATTCAGGCAGGTGATGAATTACCCGACTTGACCTAATTCATTAATTTTAATGGTATTTGAAGTCTTTATTTTATTCCGAGCTCCTCTGATAGACCTATCTTATAGAGATCTTTACAATAATGCCCATTTATCAGCCACTTAAAGGACATAACTTGAAACTGGTTGTGACTCCTAGGATGCAGGCTGTCTACTGGTTTGGGTTGTTTTCTGGCTTAGGTTTTCCACATAGGTTGCAGGCTACATCAGGCAAATGTAAGGCTGACTTTGCGTTAGAGAGTGAGGCTTCGAAAGGAGTTCTGAAACTGTATCTGTTGAATATGGATGGATGAATTTATGTATATTCAAATGTTCATATAATGAAACTGTGTTTAAACTGCTGTTTTCACACAGTACAACTACACCATATGTTGTACCACAGTTCTTAAGCTACACTATTTAGTGTAGCATAGGAGTAAGTAAATGGCGTAATTTTGTAACTGAGCTCATTAGAGTATAGCTTTGTTGTATACAGAGATGGAGGATTTATTTTTCTGATATTTTAGGTATTATTACAAATATAAAAGCCATGCTATGCAGTAATGAAGTTAATTCTGGAAAGAAAAAAACAACCAAACAACCCTCTGTTGCTATCTTCTGCATGCAGATTCATCTCGGGATCTACTGTATTCTCCTAATGTTTGTCTCTGTTATCAGTTTAGTTCCTATCATATCTTTCTGAAAATGGTGCATGCCCAGATTATAGGATACAACTTTTGTGAGTTTTATATAACTAACTGTGGGGAAAAAAACAGAAAGAAAGAATAAGTTTAGGGAAGGGAAACAACAAGACAAAGCTGAAAAAGTAAATTAACACCAGAACTGGAGTAAGAAACCTTTTTGATGCCGTCCGGAGAATGAATTTTCTCTTACTGAAGGAAACACACGTACAACAAATAGTAATGCTACACCAAAGAAATCATCAAAGCTGCTTATGGACTGAAGTTTAACCACTGAAGGCTGCTTTAGTGATGGAGTTGCCTTCTCCTTCTGAGTTTGGTGAGAGTTAGGGAGAGATGTGTGGAAGGGCTGTGAAAGAACTGCCGGAGGAGATGGCAGTTACTGCCTCCTCCTCATCGCTCTGAAACGTTGCTGTCGCTTACATACAGAAAAGATCTGTTTAAGTTCCTGAAAACGCTGTGCATTTGCAATGCTTCAGATGGTGGCAGGACGGAACCACCTGGTGGTGGCCTGCCTTGAGGGGAGGTGGTGCCCAGAGCCGCGGGAGGGAGGCTGGCAGCAGGTACGGCTGGAGGTAAGGAAGGTCACTCACAACAAATAGTCACTAAAGCATGAAATGAAAAAATCTATTATAGACTTAATGTATACTAAATAGCTACTAATAACGGTACTAAATAGTACAGTTATAGTCAGATAACAGTG
Source organism: Dromas ardeola (assembly GCA_013398915.1). Classification (NCBI taxonomy): domain Eukaryota; kingdom Metazoa; phylum Chordata; class Aves; order Charadriiformes; family Dromadidae; genus Dromas; species Dromas ardeola. The sequence goes on from VYZM01003660.1 coordinate 3,663,057, forward strand.
AGGAGCTTGCAATAATGAATTACCTATCCTGACTTGCCCTGTAACCTCATGAACAGAAACAAGAAATGAAAAGTGCTGCAAAATAATACGTTTTTGTCTTCTGAAGCCTCTCTTTTAAATGTGATAGTAGAATTATTTTTCACAGTTGTGTAAGTATTGTGTATCATTTTTTTAGTCGGAGAGATTGTGTCTGTTAGAAGAAGCAGTTGGAAGGTTTCTTGTCCTTCTGTTTCTAGCGTCCTCTGTTCTGTCTGCTGGGCTGGGGACAGTTAAACAGTTTGGGAGAGTAGAAAATGGTGCTTTTTGGAGAACTCTTGAGCATGTTCACAATGGAGAACTTTTGGCAGTGCGCTGGACGGAGACAAAATGAGGAGCGTGCAGCAAAATTAAAAACTTGGGAGATATCAAAAAGAGGGGAAGACTTGCTTGCTGCAAGAATAAGACCCAGAAACTTGGAAAGAAAAGAAGAAAACTCTCCTAGACAGGAATGTCAGAATTTCTTCAACCCCAACACCATTGGAAGTTGATGGGGCTGCAAAAGAACACTGAATAAACGGGCACTTCACTTGTTTCAGGAGACCTTATTTTTTTGTTTGTAGAGATGGTAGCTAAATTAATCACTTAAATTCAGATTTATTAATTTATTTTATTTCTTTAATTAATAATTTAATTAATTAACACATTAAATGTTTTCCTGAGATATGGTGAACAGCTACAGCTCCCATTGAGGCAATTCCTTCTAGCAGCTGGAGTTAAAAAATGCTCAGTGCTTCTGAAATTCAACTAGTTAATTTAGGAGCTAGATTAAATGAAGGATTTAGTTAGAAAAGAATAATCGTTTTCCTTAAAAAAATCCAAACCCCTCAGGACTGTAAGTTTTGGGTTGTATCTTGTTTGGCCACTGACAGATTGTTGCTGAAAACAAGCAAGAGCTGGCTCTGTGTTAGAACTTGTATTTGTAAGTTTTTAGACTCCATCTCCAATCCTGGGCTGAAAACAAGGTCTGTCTATTGAAACACATGCAGAAGAAAAGAGGTCCAGTTAACGTTCTCAAAGATCAATATAGAAATATAATATATAATATGTAACATGTAACATGTAATATATAATATGTTATATATGTTATTGTATTGTCATGCTATATAATATAAATGTATAAATATAATGAAGCCATAATAAATCGGTTACAGGTATGTCTTCATCAGCTGCGATGGGTAAATTAAGGGAAATTTGATGCTCAGCCAAAAGAAAGTCAGAGGAAATGAATCCATGAGCTCTGAAGGTGCAGCAGGAATCTTGAGTTCAAAGAGCAGGGCTGAAGCTCAAACTGCTTAAGAGTCGAACTTCTACATCACTTTAGCCAAAGAAATTTGTCTGTGTTTTGAGCGGCTTTGCCAAGAAAGAAGGAAAGCAGAGAAATGCTGCTTTGCTGTAGCCATAAACCATCCCCTTCAGTTACCTGGCAGCAACGACAGACCGATCAACTCTAATACTGTCTGTATAGTATAAAAAAAACAAACAAACAAACAAAAAAAGAATTATTATATCCTGGTTGTTCGAAAAAGTGAAGGTGAGCTGTAAACACATATCTAGCTGCTGCTGAAAATGCTTTCCCAATTTAAGTTTCAATTTCTGTTTTCTTCATGAAAAATTAAATTATACTGCAAGTATTTTAAATCATTCCCTCTTTAATTGCCTTTTTATTTTCACAGCAATCATTTATTCAGATTCTCTGCTCTACAGATTGTACTGAAATTCATGTACTTACTGGCTTTTATTAAAAGTCACTAAATAAATAAAGGACTTTATTTTATTTTATTTTATTTTTTTCTTAGCTACTCCAATGCCATCTTTAACTTTGAGTCTACCACTTTTCCATTAGGCGTGGTAACAGGCAATAGCAAAACGGTAATTAAGAGCCATTAAGAGCCACCAAGTTTGTTTCACTGATGTTTTATAAATACATTTGTGCACGTCTCTTCCCATAAGTGTTATCACCAATATGTAAACAGTATAATTTTTCAGGCACAAGTCTGGTAGTAATAATAAAAATATACTGTGGGCAAGATGTTTGTATCCTGTTTTTATTTTAATATGACTTTTCAAGGAAAAAAAAAAGTGATTCTGTAACTGTGAATTTCTTGTAATTGCTGTTCAAACTCCTAGCGTGATTGAATTTTCTAGAAATTATGGGAGTGCTTATCTCCGTGGAGAAAAAGTCTCTTTGAAGTTTGAGCATCCTCTAAGAAGTACCGCTACTAAGTCAAGCAAAAAGGACATCTAATCCCAACTAAAGATGTTCCACAGCTGTAAGAGGCTTCCTGCCTTCACAGAGCTCTTCCACTGGAAGATTTTTGTTACTCTTGGCGGTGATAAAAGCTGCTATAGATTTCTTTCACCGCATAACTAGTGAACATGCCAACAAACAAACATGGTTCAGCAGAAAGGTTTGCTTCTTGTTCTTTCATCTGGGGAAGACTACAGAAAATAAATTGATAATGAGACATTTTGTCCAATTTCAAAACCATGTTTGATTACTCCATATTATCATATTACTCTAAATTAACCGTATTACTCCTTATGAAAGTCTTCAAATGACATGCAAAATTTACAGCATGCTTGAAACGGTCTCCTGTAAGAAGCATTTAGAGAGAAGTAAATGAATCTATTCTTCATTTTCCCAAATGGTAAAGTGCTTACCTTCTGATGTGATGTGTAACTTCTGATGATAATAGTAGATAGGAGAATCCTGTAACTTAGGTCTTCAAAAAATACTGTTAACTATATAGTGTACAGTATTTATTCTGTATTTCATTATAGAATATAATTGGAATGTATACATAATCTAACAGTTTTTTAACAATACTTTTACATTAACAATTCATTACAAATAGTTATTTAGAACTATTACCTATAAGTGTGACTTTTACTTACATACAACATAGCGATAAGTGTTGCAATAATGCTAATGTTTTACTGAATAATTTTATTTTTGAGTAATCTAATCCTGCAAAAATCCATTCCTGTGATGCAAAAAAAACCCTACAAATATAAACTAAGGTGATGCATTTATTTATTAACTTCCTAATTTGGATGTAGGTGGCTCTGCTTTCTGAGTCCTCCGTAGCTGGAGCCTAATAGCTCTTTAATGAGAAAATAGTCAGGTTCTCTGCCAAACTTGGAGTGAGCCAAGAGCAACTAGAGTTACATCCATCTCCTGTGTTTCTACTTGAAGTTGTGAAAAGCTTCACTGAGAGATACTAGAATTTTGCTATACTTTGTGGACAGAATATATCAAAATAGAGTTTGAGAGAAGCAGTGATCCCCAGCAAACCTGCTGCGATATCCATTGTCTTGAGCCAAGCGCTTGGCGCAGTTGGACTGTTCCCTAAAAAAATCAGAAGCTTTAGAAAAAGAAACAGGAGAAAAAAGAAACAGATGCTTTCTTTTCTTCCCTTTTGCTTTTTTTTTTCCCCCTCCAGAAGCCAGGGAAGAGCCAGGTTAACTTCTAATGTGCCAGAATGTAGTAGCCAAATGTTGAAATAATACATGAAGCCCTTGTGTAAATACCATGGCAATTCCTTATTTATTCTCGGGAGCTAGAAATAGGGCTGATCTTTGTAGTACAGTTTAACCTCTAAAGCATATCGCCCGAGTTGCTCATTTTCGGTCTTACCCTTTGCAGCTGTGCCTCTAATCATCTCAGGCTCTGGCGTGCTGAAATTGGCATTGAGAATTTTTGCATCGTGTTCTATTAACTTCTTTATCAGCCTTTTTTGCATATGCCCTGGAGAATGAAGCCAAAGGGGCAGGATACGAGGATGACAGTTATTTACACTGTCCCCACTAATAAAATGTGACAATGACATCTCCTGTGAAAAACTGCATTTTTATTTTCCCGTACGTGCAAAGGTACATACAGCTACACAACAATATAACTGTTACCTAAGCGCAAAAGCTGCACGTGGCTGAAAAGCTTCATCACTGGAGTATGCTACTCACCAGTTATTTGATTTATAGGATGGACTAAAGGAAGGGTTTTATTTGGGGCTCTAGAGGCTTGAAGTGCGTTGAAAAAAAGTACTGAAACAACAGCTGGGGAACTCACACTGAAAAATAACAAATGTTGTTGTCCTATGGAAAATATGCAGTAAAAATTAAGCTTTCCTATGTATTATTTGTGCCTGTGTCAATAGCATGTATGGGCATTAACGACGCACCGTTCTGAGCAGTGGAGGTGCTGCACTGGGTAGATCTCTGGCTTACAACTAAATGAAGCAATGAATGAAAAGCAATTCTTGTGCTTCTGTTGCTTTCAAACTCAGCAACACTGAATCAATTACACATTGCCAAAGGCTAAAGTCTCGTTAGCTGGGTGAAATATAAGAAAAGCAATGAGGAAAGATGAGTCATGGTAAAATGGCAGCAAATGTTACTGCACTTTACAGCGCTATGGCTGATTTCATGTTTTCAGCTGGTGCTCTAAGTTTGTGTAGTTCTTCCAGAAAAGTTATCACTAAACAATCCAAGCTGGATGCAAGGTGAGACGACAACAAATCACCAGACATTCAATTGTGCATTTTCTCCCAGCCATCAGGAGAACAAGTTTGAATCACAGTGATTTTCTAGGCTTTGGGTTTTGTGGGTTCATATTTACTAGTTTCTCTGAACGTCTGCATTTATGCGCACTAACATACACCTGTGAGGCAAGACTCAGATTTGTAACACTCCGATAAGTGAGCTGCTAAGAAAACCACTTGCAAGAGGATTTTGAGAATTGGCAATTGTCTTCCCAGACACCAGCAGCAATATACAACTCTTAAGTGGAATTTGTCATGAATTGTGCGCCTCCAATGGGGCAAACACGCTCCAGAAGCCAACTTGCCATCCAGCCCTGCTTGCTGCAGAGAAAAATTTAAACGTTCAGCCTCTTTAGCTGGCAGACACTGTAAATGCTGCTTGTGAAAAAATGTATTACTTATTCTAGCGCCTGCCACAGTTCAGAAGTATGTCTAGCTCCCAGGAAAAAAAAAATTAACAATTGAATAAGGATTTTGTTTCTCCAGTAAAATCTTTCCTTGCTACCAGTTTTTAATTCTCTTCTATCTTGAAGTCCTTTCTCTTTTCCTTCACTGGGTTTAGTTGTGTACATAAAAGAAGTCCAGTTACTGAATCGCAGGTTTGGTTCTCTGGGGTTCGTTGTTATTCAATCCCTTTATGTAATTGATTCTAAGACCTTGGCTGAGTTTCCAGGAAGGCACTGCCTCGTGAGCCTGAGGTTTCTGCTCGGCAATTTTTTGAGGATTTTATCTGTCAAGTGAAGTTGTATTCATGAAGAGAAGCAATTTCTGAGGTACTACTTCCATGAAGAGGCATGAAATTGGACGTTGGAAAAAGCTATTATAGGTGTCTTTTATGATTTCAAAATGATTTAATTATGTTTTTCCACATAACTGAGAACTGAGCAAAGTAAATAAAGATGCTAGGGGGTTTTTTACCGGTATCAGGAAAAGAAAAGTAATAATCTCTTGGCCTCTCTGGAATGTTTTAAAACTCCCACACCTTTCCCAGCTCTATTGTAACATTATATCTGCAGCTGTAGTTGAGACAACAGAAAAAAAAACGGAGGCTGAACTTGTCATTTCTCCCTGCAAACTGTCATTCCAGAAGAGGACCAAGGCGTCTTGGTGTGCCACATGAGGGGAGCATGGTGTTGAACTGCCAGGCTGTATCTGCTTGAGGCACAAAGGAGATTATCAACTGAACTTACTGGGCCATTGGACTGGAGACTTGACATACATCAAGATTCCTTCCTTTACGTTGTCAGATGGCCCGGGGCCTTCTACGCATGACAGCTCCTACACTTCACAGAGCACGTGTGGCCATGCACAGAACACCCCAGCGTTATTAAAGCTCGTGTGAAATGCCCTTTGGGTCCTGCTATGCTCATGTAAGAGTCAGTCTGGCAACACTGCCATCCCATTTTCTTGCAGTAGTGGATTAAAGTGCCAACTAATGGCCCTCTGCTCCTTGCACGCATCTTCTCCCAAACCTGGGACTCTTAGTGAGAGGCAGCGCTTGTGAATTCCATCATTTCACAGCACTCTGTGTTCTGTAACAGTCTCACTGATATTATTTTTAATAGAGGTTTGACATTTTAAAATATTTTAATTCTGATTCATAATACAATGAGAGACTAAGCAGCAATTTACCGTGAAGGCAGAACAGAGATGTAGGAGCTGGGAGCAGAATACCTCCGCTTATCCAGGTGGATTTAGAGCATGATAAAACGTGAACTGGATGTGTGTTTGCGATACCTGAGCCCAGAGCTCTTGGGTTCCACTGTTCAAAGGTACGTCTACCCAGAATAACCTGGGATATTATCAATCCTGAACAGTGGTATTTTTTGTATTTCCGAATTATCTTTGAAAAACAACTCTGCTGAGGTTTTTTCTAACCTATGCTGCTGACTTGCACGGCATCTCATTTCCACAAAGTTTATTTCCTAATGAAACTTGGTCACTTTGAAGCAAGTATACTGTAGTTAGATAATTGGAAAAGTAATTCTTCTTAAAATGTATTGCTTAATGGATATTTAATCTTTTTTTCTTAAGCTGAGTACCCAGCGGAACAAGCAAACTAAGTGCCCCACAGCACAAATGTATAACAGAGTCTTCAAGACACATCATTTCTATCCATATAGATTATGCTTTTGTAAATGGTGTCCCTGTAAAATAATAGATGAACTAGTCTACCACTGTCTGCCTGCGTCTCACCACGGGTGATCAAAAAGTGATCAGTGATGGCTGAAAGGCTAAAAAGATGCCAAGGAGTATCAGACAATTAACTTTGCCTGATCTGGGGGAATCGATAGGCATTTGTGACCACTAATGAAGTTTTTTCTGATGTGGACAAAGGTGAGCCAATCGGAACCTAAGAAGATTCATGTGACTTATGGTGACCTTGTATGTGGCTCCCAAGTTGTAGAAAACATCAAAAATATAACTTTCTTTGAGCTTGTTGAATAGCTAAATGTTAATACCTGTAGAGATGAATCATAGGATCACAGAATGGGTAGAGTTGGAATGGACCTTAAAGATCATCTGGTTCCACCCACCCCCCCGCCTTGGGCAGGGACACCTCCCACCAGACCAGGCTGCTCAAAGCCCCGTCCAGCCTGGCCTTGAACACCTCCGGGGACGGGGCAGCCACAGCTTCTCTGGGCAACCTGTTGATGCTGTAAGGTCCAAGTCTAGCAGCCATGAGGACTGAAAGAAACACTTTCTGTTGATTTCATTATATAAAGATAGCAGTACTGGAAATTGCAGTATTAAGAATTTCAGTGGAAGCATTTCGTACAAGCAAATTGACTGAGGCTGGTTAACTGAGAACTCTTGTGATGATCTGGGCCTGTGGCTGTAGCACACAGTATCAGTGGCTATTGAAGTACGGGAGAGGGATTCCTGCTTTCTAGTGTCTTTCCTTGGTCATTGGATCTGTATCATTCCTGAACCAGTGCAAATGTGGCTCTTTGTACCCTGTTGTTCAGAGCTACTGCAGAGGTCACTTCTGCCTGAGACGTGTGGAGATGTCCTGTGTAGCTGCTGCTTTGGGTTCACGAAGCAGGGAGAAAGGTTACTGGTGTGGAGGGCATCCCATAATTTGTAATTAAAACATTAGTTAAAAACCTTCAGAGTCATATTCTGGTCTATTTTATGATAAAACCCTGGTTACTGTAAAATGGCAACAGACATTAATTTGGCAACAATGGTGTCAGTCATGAGTCTTTATTGATGAGATGTTAGAAAGTTTTAGTTTAGAGCCTTAATAAAAATATTTTTATTCTCTTCTGTGGATTCTCAATAAATAATATTTCAAAACATAAATATTTCCCTTAAGTCAATAGGAAACTCTTATCTGAATTGCTTTCTGGACTATAAAAAGCGTTAAGATATGTAGAATGACTTTGGTACTGAAGTACATTTTAACAAAGGAGATGTCTCTTAATTCTTATGTTATATGATGCTTTACAACAAATTCATATGAACTTTGTACAGCTTAATGTAGATGGACATTGGAGATGTGATTGGTTTTGAATGAGAAGATGTGCGTGAGGAAGTCAGATGTTTCAGTCGTCTACAAGGGGCCGTTTTAAGAGAGACACTGAACAGTGATGGTGACATACTGTGTGCTGGGTTCCCATTAAATAGAGCTGGAAAACATGTATGAAACTGCAGTAACAGTCACACTTCTTCCACTTAGAAGTCCTTGTTATCCAGTGGCCCGATGTGCTAAGTGGAATCGTATACAGGAGTGGGCATCACTGGTGAACTGACACTAATTATGGAGTGTGTAACTATTACAACAGAACACTGTGGGGCTTCAGTTATTAACTGATGTTTCCAGAGCACTCTGAGACTCGGTAGTTTTTAGTTGGAGCTTGTTGTATTAAAAAACTGCTTAAAAATATTACTTCTGAGATGACTTCTTAAAATGTATTCAGTAAATGTTTGAATTTACTGACGTGGAAGTATGTTTGCACGTATGTATATTTTTTTACAAACAAGCCAAAAGTATAAAGCATTATTAAAAAATGAATGCTGCAAAGATTCAACAGGAGTATATTTGAGCATAATAAAAAACAACATCAGCAGAATGTGAAATAAGGCTGAGTATTTAAATATGAGAGTGAACAAGGTCATTGAAATACTTGATGGTCAAGGTAAGTGATATTTAAGAAGCTGAAGATGTTGTTTTCATCAGAGAGAAAGCTTATGTATTACCTCTTCTAAAGAAGTCTCTGGAACTTAATTTGGTTGACTTCACACCAAAGTACAAGGAACCCACTTGTACAGCCCACTACGATGTCCAGACCTTCCAATTGCTTTTGGTTTTAAAATATAACCAATGCAAGGGCTCTGTGAGTATGCCGTATCGGTCCTGTCAGCGTGTTATTTCTGCTCCACAGCTCCACAGCTATTTTTCACATCCAAAGGTTAACTGTACAGAGTCTTACAACAGCACTTGTACTATAGCACAGAACAGCATCACGTGGGAGTTTACATTTGTGTGCTTGTCAATTATGAAATTTCAATCCCTTTTCTCCTTCATTTGGTGAATATAGTATGCATTTCCTATTCCCTAGTGTCTGACTTTGCTTGTCGTTGAATTAAGATACAAGAGCTGGCTCTATTTATTGCCTAAGTAGGTAGCTGACTAGTGCAAAAGTCTCGAAGGTGACATGCTGTATGCTTTGCCTGAAGAAACGGAGATTTACTGTGCAAGGATGAACAGCCTCCTGTGTCCTGCCAGCTCTGGGCAGCTCTCACTGCTGGAGGGAAGTTGGGGGTTAGAAGAGACGTGGAAGAGGGAGGTGATAGCAGCTTCCACAGGGAGCAATCACTGCCCAAGCTGCCTTCCCACCGCCGTCTTGCCTGCAGGAGAAGGGAGAGGAAGAGAAAGCTCTTCCCCAGCTCCCCCTCCTGACCTTGTCCTCCTCCCATGGCCACCTGCCCTCTGCAGATGATGTTTCATTGTGCCCCTTCCTTGTTGTAGGTTTCAGGCTGCTGCAGGATGAAGGGCTGGTAGCAGGTCTTTGCAAGGAGGGGACAGCCTGTAGGGTCCACAGATTCTCCGAGGTTGGCAGGGACCTCTGAAGACCATCTAGCTGATGAACTCTCTGCTGAAAGCAGGGTCACCTAGTTGCCCAGCGCCACGTCCAGTCAGCCAGTCAGGTTTTAAATATTTCCAAGGATGGAGGCTCCACAACCTCTCCGGGCAACATATTCCTGTGTTCAACCATCCTCACAGTGAAAAAGTGTTTTCTTACGTTCAGATGGAAATCCTGGAAAGATCTTTTTGGTGGGAGGGGAATAGGGTTCGTACCTTTAGAATGTAACTAATTAAGGACAAGTTTTAGTAAAGAGACAGCCCAGGAGAGGGGACGTGCCTCATCAGAGACAGACATGCCTCATGACAGACTCCTCAACTGTATTAAGATTTCCTGAGCTCCCCTTGAGAGGTTTCCTAACATCCTTTACCTCTCCAAAATTTTACTGAACCTTTTCCACACCAGAGCCTGCCCTGCCCCTGCCACCAAGTTACATTTTTCTCTCCAAGCATTCCTCAGGCACTGAAACGCAATTTACTCATAAGGCTGGGAGATCATGAGCTAACTCTGTAAATGCATTTTATATGACGAGGTCCAGACTGCTTAAGCAGCCCAGGTGGTCTGCTCTTGTTGACTGCTGGTCCTCTCTGTAGTTTATCCTTTCTGCTAGTCTTTATCACCATTCACAAACTTTATTAGTCGCTGCATTCACTTCTGGATTATTAGTGAACATGTTCAGTATTGTCAGGCTTCATATCTCATTAGACACAGTTTAATGACGATCCTCTGTAACTCAGTGAACCTGCTTCAGTATGTGTTCAGTACTGTGAAAATACCTAAAACTAGAAACTGGTTTATATAAACGTAAATAAAGTGTGTTCTTCTTATATGAAGGATATGTATTTTTTAAATCTATATCTTGTATCCAGATTAATAACCAGATAGACGACTCTCTTCTCTTCAGTCAGGAAATCACTTACCCAGTTTAAATTTTCCCATGTGAACTTCTCTTTCGTTTATGCTTGCGCTTGTGTATGGCAGCCAAGGTATAACTAAAACAGCAGAAGGTCAGAATAATGAGCCATTTCCACTGGTGAAGCTAATATTTTACTACATGCCTGCTACCTGCTGATCTCATCTTTTCAAGTGTTTTGTGATGCTATGGTTGAAGAACACCACATAAAACAAATTGTTTTGAAGCTCAGCCAAATACTGTAGGTCAAGATTTAGGCAGGAAGGCATTTCAATAGCACATCCTTGAAAAATAAATTTATCCAGGGAACATGGTAGGGAGATACTGTTAGGTAGTATTTTGAAGATGGATGTACTGACATCTGAAAAGGAGTGATGAGTGGAGTTGGATTTGGAAGATGTGATTTGCTTATTTAAGCTTTGTTCTTCCTGCAGCATTCCTTCTTCTTTCTGACTTCATTATGTTAGAAATGACAAATGAAAAGGATTTTTTACCTGTCTTTTTTAAGATATCTTGTTAATCACAATCAGCCTGAACTTACTCAGCAAGACGTGCCCATTTTCACCGAAGAGTAATCACAGTAAGACACTTCTGGTTTTGAGCAGACTGACAAGTGCATTAAACAAGATGTGTAATTTTCTTGTGATCATAAAATAGACAAATACATTTTAATGTCTATTTAAAATAATATATTAAGTTGTTCAGCAGCTGATTGCCAACAAATAGACAGTGATGTGTAGAAGGATCCAATAGAGGGTTGACATACATCGGGTAGAATTCGTGAAGTGCAATCTGTGTGCCACCATGCTCAGCAGTGCTTACCTTGAGCAGACACTGTCCTTATTTCAAGTAAAACTTTCTGCATCACTTGATGTTACGGACCAAAGGTTTCCCAGTGTGGAGACACCTGCTGATGGGAGTGAGCTCGGATGTGGTGTAGTTAAGATGGCTTTTTCTTGTAAATGATAACTAATATGACAGCTTTGTCCTTATAGCACTTACTCAGGAGGTGGGACCCAGGATAACCCAGGTGTGCCTTCAGCCTCAGGGCTGTTCACACCTCACACCCCATCAGCCATTCCCCCATAGGATGCACCAGTCACCACATCTTATGCAATATAAGGTGCTCTCGTGTTGAATCCATACTGTTAGGAACAAGGGAGTTTGTGGGCTCAGAGAATGAACATTAGAGTATGACTCTCTTGCCTGATGATTATAGTAATGGCAAAGGGTGGAAATACAGCAATGTCAATATGTTTTGTCCAGTAACTATTTCATTGAAGAAAATTCAGGAGCAGCCTGGTAGCCAGGACAAAGCACCATTCTCAAGCATCATTCCTTTGCTTATGTCCTGGATATATTACTGTAACACCCTGGCCTTAGGAAAAGATTTTGCACTCTGGAGTTTAAGCAAATGGAGTTACCTACCAGCAGACCAGGCTGAGATATCTAAGCTCTATGAAGGAAAAGGATTTCAGTTATACCCAGGGCTTACAATTTGCTTTAACTTGCTATAGGCAGTTCAGGAGGCAGGATTTTCCAGTTGCCATTCTGGGTTATTGTTACCCTGTCTGCACATTATATAGAAATCCCGTACTGCCTAATGGGTCTCTGGGGCCAGGCAGCTGGACCTGGCTTTCACACCCCAACTGTAAATGTCTCAGTTTTTAAGGCATCTAACTTGTAGATAATTCTTCTTTTATTTTAGCAACAAGAAAAAAAAAAACCCAAACAACTTTAATCCTGTGTTTTCCCAGGGCTCCTGACCGTGAGTCGGGAAGCAGCAGTGACTCTGTGCCGGCCATGGGAAACACAAAATAGGTGGAGGAAATGTTCACCTGAGCCTGTGTCTAAGGGCAAACAGGAATCTTTTTTCTAGCCTAAGGTGTTGGTCCCCTTCTTTCCCCTCTATTTGTGTGTAATGGGGCACATCTGACATATATTGCCTGTTTTTTTTAAAATTTGACACCTTCTGCTTCTCTGCTGAACTTTTACTGAGATCACCCCTAGTGGGAGTATGAGGTTCTGAATCTGATCTCTGACTTCCGTATCTTTTTTTCAGTGGAATATCTACCATAAGAGAGTTATGGGCCGAGGTGCGTGACAAAGATGATTACTTTTTTTTCTTTTTATTTTTTTATTATGGCACGATAGTCGAAATTAATAAAATGACCAACAAATGTAAGATAAAAACATGCTGCATTATTTCAATCCAGCAACTGCGTTCTATCAATCAAGCTACCCTTTTCTGTCAGAGAAGCAAACCATAGAGCTTTATATTGCGCATACAACATCAACAATAACAAGCAAACAAAAAACTTAGGGTAGATTACATTAAAGAGTCTAATCTGTAAAAGAATTGTACTTCAAAAACTCGGAAAATGAACTAGAGAAGAAAAATAAGGCTTACAGCATATGTGTGATAAGAAGAGTCTAGACATCAGTGTATGAATATTGAATCACAAAAACCGAATAACACACTGATAATATCAAGTAAATTCATGAAGCACAAAGCTGCCAAAAAGAATACAAATACTTAAGAGAAATAAGAATATGTATGGAGTACAATTAGAAGACTAATGCGGTAACAAGCTCCCCTAAGTTTTCCTTTGGGTATGTTCCAGAGACAAGGAAAAATGGATTAATCTTAGTTCCATAATGTAAAATGTTTTAGCATAAGATAGTGCATTGCTTGAGGAATATAGCAATAGAAGGAACCCCCTGGGTCACAAACGCAGTTTCTGGTATTTCAGGGGCCTTTCCATATGCTGTCTTTCATGAATCTGTCACGATCCATGTCAAAAGCATTTATTTATTTTCTGTCCCTGCTGCTCCCATTCAAGGAGGAGTTCCAGAACCTGATTACGGTAATAGCTAAGAACCTTCTCATTTTCAGGCAGAATTTATTAATGGGCAATTTATACTCATTTGTACTTCTGCCAATAGCTCTTTAGCTTAAATTGTCTCTTTCCCCACTGTTGATCCTCTCATATATTCATAGATAGCGGTCATAATTCCTCTTCGTTTTCGTCTCCTGGCACTAATCAACGCAAAAAGTTGCAGTTTCCCCTCAGATTGCAGCCCTCCGTTCCCCTGCTAATCCCTGAGACCGTTCTCTGATCCTGCTCAAATCTGAGTTGATTCTCCAGGTATCCATCGGGGTGACACAGCCACAGACAGCTGCACCCTGGCAAAAGAGGACTCATGAGCATCCTGGGCCTTGATATCAACACTTTCTCCATGGGAAATACTTATCCCAGTGCTCTCAGTGATGCATTTCTCTTTTTCCCAGGCAACGTCGCACTGGTAGCTCATAGTCGTTCTCTGATGAGCTCTGACAAGGATCCTTTGTTGTTTCAAATTGTGAAATCCCGAACTGACAGCAGAAGCTCTGCTACTATTCCCTAAGCATATTATCTGGCACTTTGAACTATTAAACTTCAGCCAATTTCTTTTACTTCCTCCAACCCTGTATCAATGATGATTATCAACATTATGCAATCGGTGAATATTAATTTACAGAGTACTGTAATGTTGTCTATGCTCCCCAGCATATATTGTCATTGCAAAAAGAGCAGGATTTATATATTATAGATGTACTTAGGAAACGTAATTGGGAACCTACTACAGCCAAAAGGCCTTATCATCAGCCAAGTGGCTCAAAAATAAAGGCTTCTAAATGCATTTTGCTGGGTGTAAATCTCATCCTCTTTCATCCTTTCAGCAAAGACAAAGCTAATCGAGGTATCTTCGTAAATCCATTCTATTACTCGACATCCCCCAAGAGCGAAAAAAGTTTCCAGTACTAAGAAACTGCAAGCTGAACTGTTTTTCTTGTTAACAGAAACAGCCAAAACATTTAAGTTTGAGAACCTGGTGTGAACCAATTGCGAACCTCATGTCAGCTCAGGAGGAACTGACAAAAAGGACAGTCAGATCAATTGGTTAATCCTTTCGTTAAAACGCCATTCCAGAGATGATAGTTCCTTATATCCTTCATCTTGGATGAACTATGATAAGCAGTGTATTTCCTTGAACACAGGAGGAATAAATGAAGCCGGGATTTTATTACTATGAAGTCCCGTGGGAGCAGTTTGTCCAAGAAGCTTACAGCTCCTTTGAGTCATTGCCAAAGGTATCTCACTTTAGGGGAGATGAGATCAGCAGCGTCTTTGCCTGATTGACTGCTCTCCCATGGGACTAGATACCTGGGAGCCAGAGGAATATGAAAGTCAGGAAGCATAAGATTGACATGGGTGCCTTTGAGAAAGCAGGGTGGCTTTTGCAGTAGAGCTGGAGCACAGCTTTAGGGAGGCTCGTTTGTGAGGATGCAGGGAGGAAAAAAATGCTGCCCTTCATGTCTCCTGTGGAAGAAAGAAAACACTGAACAAAATGACCTAAATCAGAGCTGGATGAATTGTCAGTACTCCCTGGGCTTGGAGGAAATAGATCATCCTAAAGGCACTGACAACTACTTCTGCTACCCGGTATTTCAGCAAATCTCATGCCTTGCTCTGCAGCTCCACGTCTTGAATTGTGGGTCTCCTTGCGAGCTATAAAGCTCTGTCCTTTTGCTTCCCCTCAGTGCAGCTTCTTCCTTTAAATCTTGCAGCAGAAATACCATGCTTTGACAAATTCTGAGGTTTCTGTAGCTGTGATAAAAGCGGAGAGCTCAGCGATGCTCATGCTTCACTGCCTATGTACTTTGTAAAGCAATTCACATAGAGAAAGGGAGACCAAAGGGTGCAGAATTTTACTCTGATCTGAAAGCAACATAGGAAAGACAATAAATGAGGGTCCCTGGCTTTTATCTCTTTAAATTTCCTATCTGGACCATTAAAAATATCATTGTTTGCTGCTTCATGATTTTTCTTTGCTCCCAAGAAGCCTGTTACAAATCTGACCAACCCATAAATGTATACACTGTCTTCCATAGCATGTTCTTCAATACTTCAGATATTTCCAGAGGCAAGTAAACTCCATTTTCTTCCAAAGGTTTTCCAGGATCAGTTATTTAAAATGAAGAAAAAAAAAGAACAAGTAAGATAGAAGATATATTTGGTTCCCCTTGAAGTTGTTGTTGTATTTTGTGCTTTCCCGCTTGTGGCAGGTTTAGCAGATCAGCAGCAGAGTAAAAATGATCTGGGGCATGAAGGTGGCTCTCACCCAGGAAATGAGAAAACTCTTCACTGGACCTGCGAACGGAGGCAAATTACTGCTGTAATAATCTGATGGATA